>MOOZ01000233.1:26344-43827 GCA_002930495.1 Cecropterus lyciades | reverse complement strand
GCAGCCCACCTGATGGTAAGTGGCCACTGCCGCCCATGGACATCTGTAATCAACCCTAGGTAAGATCAAAGTCTCACCTAAGGCTAGCCACAGATGCGTTGCTAACCCTGAGGACTAAGATGGATTGCCTCGGAAAAGTATGTCTCCCTTACCACACCACGCTATCTCCCTGCCAATATTATTATACCTATTACCAGATGGTAGGACCAGTATAGTTCGCCTGGAGAGCTACCACCGCCAAACAATTTCTAGCGTGAAGCAGTTCCTGCGTTTCGGTGGAATGTTGTGGTTGCTGGCTCACTTTTATATGAGACGACCATCTTAGAACTCGGCAGTAGCACCGCATCTCTGCTTGACTTCAGATCGAACCCCTGTTCTTTATGAAGTTGCTTACACTTGTGAGTGTTTTTTACGATGTGATAAAAAATAACATACATCTTTAATTATATTTATTTTACGGAATAATACAATCAATGCTACAATCGTAACACAAAGTATAAAAGAAAGAAAGAATAGACACTTCTGCTGAGTTTTTTGCGAAATGTAAAATATAGGTTACATTACAAGCCTATAAAAAACTTTACTCTCTGTCCGTGAAACGGAAAAAATCAAGATTTTTAACCAAATAGCGGAGCGGGCACCACAGTACATACCGATCGGACAGGTAAAGATTTTCGGGTTCGTTCCTCGACCGGACACATATGTATCTGTTGAATTTAGGTTTCTATTCTGGGTCTGGGTGTTTGGGCATTCGTCTGTGTATGCCTATAGCATCTACGATGCAATAAAAGACCCTAGCACGGAGTCATAAATGTAAAATAAAAAGAAAACGTTAATAAGCTTTGTTTTAAATATTTTTATTTTATAAATATTTCCACATTAATTGTATTATGGTAATTTCAAGCTATAAACGTAACTAATGTTAATAAAACAATTGATTTATTAGTAATCGAAGCCGAACGCTTTGACAAAAGCGTTCACCGCAAAGGGTAAAGCCGCAAGCAACGCTACGTGATACGTTTGTTAATGCCAAGGACCGCACCTTCACTTGGGGCTGCTAAGTCATTCCTAGTACAACAGTATTCGTATATTTTTACAAAGTGGTAAAACCACTGTAGATCGAGATGTTTTTTGGTGAAAAGGTGTGGATGCCGGTTTACTTTTATATGAGGCGACCATATTAATCCTCGGACGTAGCGACGCATCCGATAGAATTCCTTTTCTATTAGAAGCTTGCTGATGAAGATGTCCATGGGCGGCACTAACCTCTAACCATTAGGTGGACTACTTTAGTCTTATAAAAAAATAGCATAACTATCCTTACATATAATAAAAATGAAATCTGCGTGACAAAAAAGATAAACTGTTTGAAGGACACAAAAAAGTGACAATAAGTTATGTCTTTATGTCTGTCTGTTTGTATTTAGGATTTGAAATCGTATCAAGCCGAAAGTATAAGATTAAAGCCTTAATTAAGGTTGACCACAGATGCGTTGCTACCCATAAGGAATAAATGGGAATGCCTCGTAAAAGTACGTCTCTCTTACCCTACCCTTTAGAAACCGACCAGATAGCGCAAAACATTGAGTTATTTGGTAGAAATAGGTGTGGTCATGTATCGAATCACAAACGGACCACTTCAACTATTAACAGCAATCTAAAAAACATAAATCGATTCATCCGATATGGANNNTGATTGCATAGTATGTCTCCGTAAATACTAAATACTTCATGACGTGATATTCGCGAATGCCAAGGACTGACGGACTGTCCCTTCACTTGGGGCTTCGTGTTTATTGAATTGATGCTTCATACACTTGAGACTTCGTGCTTATTAGACATGATGCTTCATAAATCCGAAATACACATTGATTTAGTAATAATGTGACGTCAATGGTTAAGATCGGTGTTACATGCACAAAAACATTTAAACAAACATACATCAAACGTAGATTGCATAATAACGCAACTTGCTCAAGCCTAGCAGTTAAAATTTTCGATTAGATATACTGAAATACATTTACTCTGAAATTGGAAAAAATAAACTCATTCGGGTTTAATATTGTAAATAATTATTGTTAAATAGGAAAAAAAACATTTTGCGAATTAGTGTCTTGATGATGTCATGGCAAAAAAAATTAAAAATATTCTTAAAAATATTTTGAAAAAATACGGATGAAAATGTACACTTAAAAACAAGAATAGCTACTAAGTTATTAATATCTAAGCTGATTTAAACTTCCAACTTTAAAATCCGTATTCAAGATTAATAAAAAGTTTTAATTTTGTACGTACAATTTCCGAATTGTTCCACTACAAATCATTATTAAAAATACAGGATCTTACGAAGACCCTTCGATTATTGTCACATTTAAAAATGTAGTCCGACAACCCTACATCCACGCCATTCGGTGCACGTTTAGCCGCATATTATTCTAGATATTTCGTGATGGTATTTAATTTATTGCTCAGATCTTTGTAAGGTGAACGAGAATTCCTTTTATTCTTATTGAGGTTATCAGTACCAACCTTTGAATTGGAAAGGTGGAACGGACGTAATGGAAACTATTTGTCCCGGCTAGTGTCGTAATGCACACGGTATAAAAGATAGCTATTTTGTTATCCTATTGCTGAGGTCAAGTCTATCGAAATCAGCAGGGTTAAGCCATAGTTCACAAACTGTCATTAAAGGTTTATAGACTCAAAGGCATCATTGAACTCACAGGTATATAGGTGATGTTACGATAAAGATCTCTTCCCTTATGATGTTAGTTTTCACCATTAAAATCAATGATGAAACAATTATTTTATAACACGTAAATATTTTATGTGGAGAAAATAAAAATCAAATGTAATATTTTTAAGTGTATAATTATAATCATTACATTATATTACCTTTTGAATTTACTCAAAAGCTTGTAATTTGACTAACTCATTCGCTTTATTTCTAGATATATTTTTCGAAAAAACTATATATGTTTTTAAATTATTTATACATTCATATATTGCAGTCATTCGTAGTTATATAAGAAATTCCTATATCATAACTAATGACTTACGATAGTACTAGTATTTTAGTTAAGTATATATTTTATCGAAAAGCTAACAAAAATAAATTGTATGCTATGATAGAATATTCGCAAAGTAACAGAAAATGAGTTCAGATATTTTAAACGGAAGCAAAGCTCGTTAAGTTTGCAATCGAGCTTGCAAATTTATTTACTGTCGCAGTATTAGCGACCTACTCCACAGAAATAAATTTAAAATTTAAACGAGGCACTCTGGTAGTATCAGTTTTATTTAAAGTTTATTGCAGTTATACGTTTTGAATATACCCTAAGTTATCAATACCATGAACAAAAGTTACAGCTTAAAAGTTGGTAAAAATATTTTACGTTATAATATAAAATAATACAATTTATAAATCAGACGAACTTACATTAAGTGATGTCTGATGTTAATTTTATGAACGCTTCGATGCTATCATAGGATAGACTGCTACCACTGACTATCGCTGCCTGCGTTTTTGTTTTTTTTTTGGATGATCTAAAACGCGGCACCGGCTACGTGGAGCACGAACACTACATTGTAAATAATGTAATTGTCTGAAGGACGAAACGTGAAGTAAAATGCTTATTATGTATACTACTTTCTTATTCGTATCATAGAACATAATCACTGACGGAAAATGGCGAGAGTATATGTTTTTAACAAATTTTTTATAACGAAGTACATAATGTTATAACGAATGTTTTTAAAACAGTATAATGGCGACTAAAAGGTCTACCTTTGAATATGTTGTATTTAGATTTAAAGAATGGACCTACGCCCAGACCTTAGTTTCTTTCATTTCGGAAATTATACCGTCCCTTGAAGATAACGGGTGGACCTAAGTACTTTCATTTCAATTTAAGGGAGAAGGGCTTGAGTCCCCTTATATATCCTTCCCATCCTTAGCTTGGCCACTGAACTAAATGCCACATTTTTGGTTTTGCTAAAAAATCGATGATTTCATATAGTGGCATCTTATGGATAGAGTAGTAAACATTTTTCAAATTGGATTTCACAATTTTCTAAATATATTCTAAATTTTCTAAATATCAAATTCTTGGACTTGGAAGGTACTACAGCCTCGTCTATTTATATCGTGAAGTTGTTCTTGCGTTTTAGTGGAAGTGAGTGGTTCCTGGTTCACTTTCTTCGAATGCGACTGCATCTTTTCCTACTGTACACGTAATAATAAAAAACTTGATAAAATAATACAAATAGTCTTCAATAGTTTTATTTCTTAATTAATTCTGTGTTTACATAACGCTTCACGTAATAGTTAATACGTTAATCCAACGCATTAGCGGTTCACCACGCAACTTCGTGTTGTGAGCGGATAGCGTTACCACAACCTACAAATGTTACACGATCTTCGTGACTTACATGTAACGAAGGGTGTGCCTTAATTAACTAGGATTCGTGGAAATGCTTGACGATAATCGGAATTTCAATCGGAGGATAAAAAAACAGTTAGTTACCCAATCGGATTGTAACGTATTTTTTGGGTTAAATTTTTGAAATTAGATTTTTTCATAAATAATCGTAGTTATTTCACTTCAAAAAGGTTATGTTAAAAAAATTGATCTATTTATTTGTTTGATAGCTTGATAATATATTTCAAGGATTTTTACTTAGTTATTAGCAATTTCATAGGGGAAGACCCCTATGAAATTGCCGTTCTGCCGTACTGGCCATTTCAAATCAAAATTTTTTTTTTGGCTGTTAATTCTAATTTCAATTTAATTGTATTTTAAAAACAAAGAATTCTTATTTCTTAAATCGCCATTTAATAGTTTGTGTTTTGTTTTCATTACATCCGAACATTTTTCGTCATCATGGGTAAGGTAAAAATTCGAGTAATTATGGCGTACGAGTACCGTCGTGGCAACAAAGCGGTACAAGCGGCACACAACATCAACGATGTTTACGGAGCGACCACTACAAATGAACGCACAACCCGTTATTAGTTTGGTTGAAAAATGAACCCCGTGGTCGTTCGAAAGCTTTGGTCGACAATGACGCATTAAAGGCGATTGTGGAAGCAGTGAACTCAATCAACGGCTTAATTAGCAGCAGCTTTCGACGTTAGCATCAAAACAGTATTGGTCCATTTGCGTCAAATTGGCAAGGTAAAAAAGCTTAGCAAATGGGTACCCCACGAACTCAATGATCGCCAGCGCGACGTACGCGTCGAGACGTGCCTTGCACTGCTTAACAGGCATACAAATGAAGGAATTCTGAACCGCATTGTTACTTGTGACGAGAAATGAAGCCTGTTCGACAATCGTAAGCGCTCAGCAAGTTGGTTGGACCTTGGTTGAGCACCCAAACAATGCCCTAAACGAAAACTAACCCCTAGAAAAGTCACTGTTTGGTGGTCTTACGCAGGTGTATTTCATCACAGCTTCGTATCAAACGGGATGAGCATTACTGTAGATATGTACTGTGAAGAACTCAACACAATGATGGAGAAGCTCGCACGTCTCTATCCAGCTTTGGTCAATCGCTCGGCTCCACTGCTCCTGCACGACAACGTGCGACCTCATACTGCACAGCAGACAGTCTCCGAACTACAAGAGCTGGGGTTGCAAGTTCTCCGCCATCCGCCGTACTCACCAGACTTCTACTTTTTCCAGAATTTGGATAACTTCTTGGCGGAAAAAAAATATCCAATACCCGAGAGGCAGCATAAAATGCCTTTGAAGAATTTGTTGCCTCTCGTCCGCGTCCAGCGGATGTCTTCAAGAGGGGCATCAATAAGCTACCAATGCGTTGGCATAGATGCATTGATTGTATGGGTAATCACCCATTAATTAATCGAAATAAAAAATATAGAAAAAATACAATTCATTTATTTCACGAAAAACGCTAAAAAATTCATAGGGAAAGACCTATTATTAAATCCTACAGTTAAAAGAAGATGATAAGTACTAATATTATGAAATATATTAACGATAGACTGGCATAGACATTACGACCATAATATTATGCGCTGTAGGCCGGGATGATAAAACATTTGAAAAATCTATCATAACTACGTTTGTCCATAGAACATGCCAAACATGGACATAGGTACTTACATAGGTCGTATGTACATACATTCTCCTCTCTACCCCCCTCACAAAAGTCATCACCCTTATACAGACGCAGTCAGTTAAATACCTACTGGTTGCCTAGCGCCGTGTGTTAATATTTTATAATATAAACAGACTAACAAACTCGTTGTAACTACACATCGGACTTTCATTTTTTTTTCTCGAGGGGGAAACCTTCAAAAGGTACCCAACGCCGTGGGAGCAACGCCGGGTTATGTGGGATTTTTACCGCACTAAAATCCCCCCGGTGGCCGTCCTCAGCACTGTGTGAAGGACTCCGGGATCTCCAACGGAACGCAACCGGAGTCCTCCAAACGCGATGTCCCTTTCGGACTCTTCCCCATCGGACCATTTACACATCGGACCTAGCTTGTCACATGACGGAGATGGTCAAACATCTTATAGTTATTGCAAAAGCAATTCGGTTCGAAAGCATGGCCGCTTGCAATTGCGGAATATATAATACGGATGGACAAATGTGAGGGACTAAGTTAAAAGAAATTAGCGTGTAAAACAAATAATTGGAATAAATCAAATATAAAACATAAATATAAATAAAATATATTTTTAAAGTGGATAAAAAAGACGTATTAATAAATTCATCTCCATTACTCCCGGCCATCACTGAAAATTATTATATAAATCTATTCTAATATGTAATAAATGATGTGTGTCTGTTTGTTACTCAATCACGCAAAAACCACTGGTACGATTTACATGAATATTTTGCATGGATGTAGCTTATTTACTAGGTCAACTTATAGGCTGCTTTTGATTTCGATATTTTTCACGATTTAAAGATGGCGACGATTTTTACGTCTCTTAGCGAAACACGAGTACTTTAGGTTGTACAACCAATAATTGTTTTTAAAAGTGTTTATTAGAATTTTTTTCATCTCAAGTAAACTACTATTTAAATGTAGCAATAAAACTCCTAGTATGTTATTTTAAAAACGAAAATAACTATATTTTTTAGTCTACAGATATATATCGGATACATGTATATCCGATATATGTTTATCGGATATATTTATATTCGATATACATACGTCGCCTCCGTTAACTTAAAGCAGTCGCTCAAGCCCGGTGAACGGAAGATGCAACGATTGCGCAACAAGATCAGCATTATCCCTTCACCCTCGTTGCCGCGAATGTTATTTTGCTCGCACCAGTGGTATGCAACATTTGGTTCTTTGGTGACAAAAGTATTGTTCTAAGTCAAATAAATTTGGCGTCTAGTTTAATGTAATTTTGCTCGCACCAGTGGTGTGCAACCTTTGGTTCTTTGTTGACATTAGTTTTGTTCTAAGTCAGATAAATTTGACAACGCCTACTTTAATGTTATTTTGCTCGCACCAGTGGTATGCAACCTTTGGTCCCTTAGTGAAATAAGTTTTGTTTTAAATCTGTTAAAGACATAGTTTCAGTTTATTTACGCGCAGTTACTCAGGCCCGGTAAACAAATGATGCAGCGTGTTGCCGAGAATGTTATTTATTTCGCACCAGTGATAAACAACTTTTTTTGGTTCTCTATTTAGTGAAATTTTTTTTTGGTTTGTTACTGACACAACACCAAAAAAATCTTGATTAAAAATGTTTTCTCTCATTCTCATTATGCATGTTTTTTAGGATTTTTACAAGCAACCTCCTCCTCCTCCAATGCCAAATATGCTTTGTAACTAATGTGAACTTTTATATTTTAAATAAATACACAGGAGCCCTGAATTAATGAAGCTTTTTATATAGATATTTCACATGCACACGAACCTATAAAATGTAAGCTTTTATAGAATCACTGACAGGCGGCCCACCAGTTTCGTCTTAGGTAATATTTTGAAATTATAACTTTCGATTGACTAGGTGCATGTGAGCGACAGTGACTATTATATGGATTGCAAATTCGGCTGCTACTTAAAAATCATAACAAAAAATAATTGGCACACACAATGCAAATCTCTACCTACAGAGCATTTAACCCTTATGGAACTTAGCACTAAAAATCAGCGGTCGTAGTTCTCTGTGGTTAAGGCTGAGTGTGCCCTTTTCTGTCCTTGTTTTGTGCTCATTATAATTATAGTCCTATTATTTACTTTTGAATTGTATATGTTTTGTTATTTGTTATTATTATTATTATGTTTCTTCAATACTGCATTTTTGTTTGTTTTTTATTATTTGTACTTTGAGGACGGAATAAAAGTTTTCTATTTCTATTTCTATTTACGATAAAATGTTCCGCACCGCTGCTTCAAACAAATGTTTCCCCACCTCGCACACGATATGTATTGCAACCTGCAATTTTTGTTGCTCGCCCGCTGGGAGTGAAAGGAACACTGTCGCAATAGAATCGGTCTAATAAGAAATATAAGAGTTATTCAATGTGAAAACTTCCTTATCCAATACAGATCTGAAATAAGTTGGGATTGGGATTTATTTTTTTATATGTACTACATTAGGTATGTATTATTTGAAAGGTCAGATTACCCGAATATCTATTCCCATCACTCTACCCGATAGAGTAGTAGACTGCCGGGAATAGGTATTCGGGTAATCTACAAAGCTAAAGTGTTTAGATTTAAAGACGTTACACACCTAGACACTAACACAGAGTATCGCAACTTTGTTTTTTACGAGAAAAAAAATGTCATATGAAATGAGAACGAGCGTGCATTCTTCCTGATTGCAAGTGACCACTGCCACCCATGGAAATCTGTAATCAACCTTATATAAGATCTGACTCTTAATGTTAACCATGGATGCGTTGCTACCCTGAGAATTAAGATAGAACGCCTCGGATAAGTATGTTTTCCTTACCCCACCCTTCAGATCCGAACACAGCAAAGCTACTCTGCTGTTGTTAGGCAGAATTACTCACATATTTTATTTGTTAAAAAATAGCACCGCACTTAATAAATGAACGTTGATATAAAATAACATTGTAAAGATGGTAAATCCCGAAGTAACAAAAGTAACGATAAATAAATTCTGAACGGTTTTCCTCGTAAGATAAAACTGTTGTCACGATTGAAGCGTTTAAGAGATATAATAATACGATTAATTGTATAGGTAATTTAGTTAAGGGCGTAAATAAAACGTATTTTTATGATTCAAATAAGCACTGTTAAATTATATTTCAAAATAATAACTTTGAAGGGATACGTCCGTTTCCTACCAGATCGAATAGTGAAGAAGAGAAATAAAATTGAGACGACTGGTTTCATAAACTTCATTTGCAGGTTGGTTGTAAAAGTTCAAACACAGGTGGCGCTTATGTTGAATATTAATTCAGTCACATGAGTTATTTTGGTAACCAGATTAAATTATTTTTTGCAAACCAAATTGAAATAAACCTTGATTAAGGATAAACAACATTTTTGAGTCATTATTGCGACTGGTCTTTCTTTAAAAGATTAAAGCAGCACACGAGCACTGAGTCCACCTGATGATAAGTAGCCACGCCCATGGACGTCTGTAAGCAACTTCATACAGAACAGTGGTTCTATGTAAAGTCAATTGCAGATGCGTTGCTACTCCCGAGGACTAAGATGGTCGATGGTCGATGGTCGATGGTATATATGGCCTCATATGAAAGTGACGAACCATGATCGTTCTACCACTTTGCAAATTTGTATTTTATATTCTTATGGTTTGGTTTAAATCATAATTTAATGCATTTTAATTTAAGTTATAACGTAATTTAGACCTATTTTTGTAACATTTTGTATACTTATATTAAAAACTAAAAGCACACTACAATCTAACACATTAATTTACGTCTTATTCATACTGTTCATTACATGTCGCCATTTTAAATTCTAATCTTTAACGATTCGCAACGCATTGTACTTACAACTCAACGTTCGACAACCGGTTACCATGACATTCGCGGGCGACCTTGACACGTGAAATATAGATGTAAGATGGCGCTGTTACGTGACAAAAGTAGTTCGACATGTTGACGGGTGAAAGGATTTATGAAGTATGGCAGCGCTGTTGGTAGATGCCCTAATGAGCGCGAAAACGTTTTATATGTTTTTTTCTTTTTGACGTTATTTGCGCGCTATCAAAAATATATATGTATATATTGTTTTTTATTGTGCGCGTATGATGCAACTAAATTAACAGCTGATGAGCATGAAGTTCCTTTCTTTTTTAGGTTTGTACATAGAGTTTGTTATTTTAAATGTCAAATGTATTAATTACTGTTTGTCACAGTTATGCTCCAAGTTGAATTAATATAATCATAAGTATTTTTTTTTTATGATTATACAATAAAAAATACATAAATTGTAAAAGAAAATAAACAGTTTTTTTTTTATAATAATCTACTTGGCTGCATTTAAAGTTTTAGATTTTGACGACCCATGTGGTGGAGCGGTCACCATACCGATCTGACACGCAGTGGGTCCCGGGTTCGATTCCCGGCTAGACAGATATCTGAATGATGAGTTTAGATTACTGTTCTAGGTCTGTCTGTTTGTGTATTCGTCTTTGTGTGTCCTTAGCACAGTAGACACAGGAGAAAATTTCAATGTGGGGCTATGAGTGTAGAGAGCGTTAATTCACTCCCAATCCTTTGATTAATATTTTTTTTTACGTACCAAATAATTAAATACGCTAAAAATGAATTTATAATTTCCATCGAAAGTATAGGTATCCTATTTGTCGTTTATAAATTCTGATCAAAAAACCAAAACCAAGTATTAACGTTTGTTAACGAAATATATCTAACCTTCAAGATATATTAAGAAACTCATGTACATAAGTGAGCATCCAGATTTTTACAATGCAGGTCAAGGTAAAAATGTAAATGTCGAGCCTAAATAAATACTTTATAATTATATTTGTAATGGTCATAATTGGACCGCGTTTCAAATTTCGATTTATATGCTTGGTAACGCTTCACCGCATGAGATGTATAATAATTAATATAGTATTTAATAACATTTATTTTACTAAAAGAATGATCAAAAGTAGGTAGGCTCTTGAAGGTCGTATAATATCACTAAATATGTCAGTAATGTGTATCTTTAATTTGAAATTGATGAATTTTAATTATGTGGTTATGAATAACCTGTCATGTAAATTATGCTTAACTTGCCATATAACCGATTGACCTAGAATTGGGAGTACTTTAATGAAAATTAATTATTATCATAATTGTGATGATCATTATATATTCGTCGTGTTTATGTACACTTCTTGTTTGTTGTTTATCTATACTACTACTGCCAGGGAACTTAGAACGCGCATATTATAATTAAGCGCATACAGACATTAAAACCCTATTTGATTCCCTTAAGGGTGGAATATCAAAATAATCTTTATTGTTATAATAAATAATCTTCATTACTGTCCAAAATCAATTCTATCTACTAGTTTTGGCTCCATAATCAAAGTTAGTGAGCGTTCGTTTTTATATATTAGGTATATAAAAATATTATGTACTTACCATAATTATAGCACAAAAATTTTAAATTAGTTAAGAAATAAACATTTTTTACAAATTGTATAAAGTTTTTTTTCTCAAACAGGTAGGTAGGTACTACAGCTACATACTCCGCAGAGAACACATAAAAGTGCTAAGTGTTTTATGCCGTCAAAGCGTGACCATGTAAAACGTTTTGCTCCGGTGAATGTCATGACACACACGTAGTTGACCTACAGAACCTCGTTCAGACCATCAGTGTGCAATAGTGATCTTATAAGGGCAGACCATCTGCCAAAGTGCATTCCGTACAACTTGACAGTATTATTTCATTCACTATATAAATGGTTAAAGAATTTTTATATTCTTACTCGTCCATACATATAATAAAAATTAATGTTCCCCGTGTCTGTACACATATTTGTCAATTAGTAGTTATAGGTCAGTACTATGTAGTAATAGACTTTTTTATATTGAAGTAGTAAACGAGCATGCAGTAAGTGACCACTGTCGCACATTGACATGTGTAACCAACCCCAGATAAGATCATATACGACTTACTTAGAACCCCTGTATGAATCTGTACAGCCGCCACTCCCACCACCGCACACAGCCGGACCACAGCCCAGGCCGTTACCGGGATGAGTGCGATAGTGACAGGGAAAGCTCATAATGGAGCTATACACTTTTGACTAATAAAGATGTGACAAAATAAAACTAACATGAAAAAAGGCACGGACGATCAGTCTGTGGAGTCGTAGTTTTATTACAAAAAAAAACCCTGTATAGAACAGGGATGAAGTTGCATACAGATGTTTTACTACCATTTACTATGTTGCATGTTCGTTTGCTACTTCAGTCTGACAAAAAAATCAATGTATAAGTAGTATTTATTACGATATGCGGCTCATTAATTCCTTTATTGCCGATATTTCGACCCAGTTGCATGGATCGTTGCATGGTCACGGTTTCGCCGTGACCATGCAACTACATATTGCAAATTAAAATTTACATTTTTTACGAATATCTACATAATGACTTCAATCTTTCCAGGACCCAACTCGAGTGGTCTGCCCCGTCATCGACGTAATCAGCATGGACACCTTCCAGTACATCGGTGCTTCAGCTGACCTTCGGGGTGGCTTCGACTGGAATTTAGTCTTCAAGGTAATGTGTACTTAAAAATTACGAGTCACATATTATAGTCGGAAAAATATATAATTGCTTCTATGTGAATGAAATGGAATGTATGAATTAAGACGACTGTATCAATGCCATATTTACCCGACTGCGTCAGAGGTTGCGTTTATCCAGCGTTTATTTATTTACGTATATTTGTTTATTTGTATGTATGTCCATTTCTTTCAAACGGCTCGACGGATTTTGACGTCTGTCATATCATTAGAATCGTCTCAGTTTGGAGAGTGACATAGGCTATATAATTTAAAAAAAATGCGCGTGCAAATAGGGTTAAAAGCGGGGGGAGGGACGACTGTTTTTACTATCACGATAATATCGGTATCAAATGAAAGCTTTTACTTAACTATTTTGATGAAAACTCATATCAAGCGTTTTTAAAAATATATAATTATGAACAAAAAAATATTTTTAAGCAATCGGGTTTTTTGTTTTAAAATTTTTAAAAATGTTACTAGTTTAACATTGTATTACTATGATACCATAATCCAGCGGTCGCGGAAGATTGAACGTCGGACCGCCAAATTTGTCTAATATAGGAGTACCTACTTGAATAATATCTTCATAGAACGGTCGCTCTAGGCGCCATATTTTGGGGACCGTTTTTTGATCGTAAAATTGCAGACACAAATGTGAAAAATATCTAGATTTCGAGGGGAAGCCACAATTGAATTTCGCTTCCTTCGCTTTTCGCTTTCAGACGCCATATTTTGGGTACCTTTATTTGGTTGTCAAATTGCAGAGGCATAAATGTGAAAAATTATCTAGATTGCAAGGGGAAGCCATAATTGTATATCTTTAAACTTGCCTCGAGTCGGCACTGTACGTTGATACGTACGCCTATAATAATAATGTAGTTTAAAAGGCATTAAGATATATACAGACAAGACGAGATATATAGGTACTCGTATACTTATATCAGGAAATAATACCAATTTATTTCGATGTCTGTAAATGTCACTTCGATATAACGGCTCACTTATATATGAGACTTCTTAGTCCTTGGGAGTAGCAACGCATCAATAATTTTAGTTTTCACTTACTATGAGGTAGACTGGATGACTGGTTTGCTACTTCAGTCTAATTAAAAAAATATAAACCCTCTATCAATCGGCATTGGAACAACGTGTTTATTCAAATGGTAAGGAGAAACCCATGTCTGACAATGCACACATGAAAGCCTTACGGCCATATGCATTGACCACTTAAATCACATCACGATACCGAAACCGCAATACCGGAATTCGAGCACATTGCCCATTTTCCGCTCAAACAATGTAAAGTGTTCTGTGGCTTGTTTTCAAGTAATCGTAGTAACGTGATCTGTCTATTGTTCTGTGTACTATGGGCGCCTCGCAATGATTCTATCGTTTAAATCACATCTAGCGCCCAGTTTTTATAAATAGGATGTAGCATGGGTGTAACTATACTATACTAGCTTTATTAACAGTGTTAACAGCTCCCTGTTGTTTGTCGGCGTTGAAATTTGTCGAAAACAAACAAAATGTTCTCTACGTGAAGATATGTATATATGGATACCTATGTATCAAACCCTATAACAGTACACTTACATATTTATTTATGCAGACAACGTTAAAACAAATTAATGGACATAAAATATTGACATTTTAATTTGCATAGTTCGGTAATAAAACTATGCAAAAATATTTTAATTTTGCTATAACCCATGTAGACCGGCAACTTCTGGAAACTTTGATCACGATCTTTATACGTTTTAAAAGATTCTTTAAATCGTAAATGTACATGTAACTTCAAAATGCAACAAACACTTAGCCTAATACTGTTCTAATGGACGTATTTCATTTTTGTAGGTTTTAGATTTGTATCTAGATTGTTTAAAATTGTATCAGATTAATTTTCTACAGTTTTTTATTTAAATTCTAATGCAAACGGGCAAAACAATAATTACAGAAAAATATTCAACATAATCCTCAGAGTTGTGAATTATCTGTCTATTTATTGTCTGTCTTATATTATCAACACGTCTGTGGCCAACCTTAGGGAAGAACATTTTCATTACCTATACCTTGCAAACATTACATTGGAGTGTACAGGGAAAACGTAAACGGTGAAGGTTTTGAGGCAAGTCATAAAATTTTCTAAGGGCACAGAGCTCTATGGTTCGAGTGGTCACTTATTATTATCACCATTAGGAGGACTGTGTGCTCGTTTGCTACTTGTATATAAAAACACAACAGTAACATAAATTAAGACAATTTAATTTAGATTTATTATGTTTCAGTGGGAATACCTAACACACTCGGAGCGTAGTGCTCGCCTGAGCGATCCCACTCAAGTGATTCGCACGCCCATGATCGCTGGCGGCCTGTTCAGCATGGACCGGCAGTACTTCAACAAGCTGGGGAAATATGACATGAGGATGGACGTCTGGGGCGGCGAGAATCTCGAGATTTCTTTCAGGTAAATGTTTTGAAATACAACGTAACATATTATAGACTTTTTATTGTGAATTCAGGATAAACAAACGTAAAGAAGAAATGATAAGTGAGGATTATTAATTATTGTTTTATTAATAAAAAAGTAGTATAGTAGATTTTTTATAGTAATCGTTAGGTTTTGTGAAAGAAATAACTTTCGTGTAGTTTCGTCGTAATAAGTTTTGTTGTGTCAATCAATAAAACGCACAGACGTTCAATCACCGTCATGAATAAAAATTTCCCTGTGGTCTTCAATAACAACAGCCCCTCTCTTCTCGTGGATATCGTTGAAAGTGACTTTGGAACAAAATCCACTAGATGGACGGCGTCTTTCTATGTAAAATGAACACCTACTTCGGTCACCAACAAACATGCCAGGCGTGGTGACTATCAAGAAAAAACCTGCTGATGGATGGGAAATCGCACTCCTCTTCAGTTTATGCACACTTTTTGAAAAAGTAAACGGACATACAGTCCATCTGATGGTGAGTATTATCACTACCAGCGCTGAAAATCTGTAATAAATTCTATACAGAATACGGATTTTACCTAAATCCTATAATTACTACACCTGTGCATTATGGTCAGCTCCTCATATAAAGGTAACTGATTTTGAGTCTTAACTCTCCCTTTTCCCAGGGTATGGCAATGTGGCGGCTCCCTGGAGATCGTCCCGTGTTCCCGCGTCGGCCACGTCTTCCGGAAGCGTCACCCGTACACCTTCCCTGGGGGTTCAGGAGCAGTGTTCGCCAGGAACACACGACGTGCCGCTGAAGTCTGGATGGATGACTACAAAGAACTGTACTACCGTATGCAGCCGCTCGCAAAGCAAGTGGAGTATGGAGAGTGAGTATAAGACATTAGGTTCTATTATAGAAAATTGAGATACCGAAATCCCAAGGTAACGCGAACCTACATGATAAGGACGAAATGAGATTTGAGGAGAAGGTAGTAGGACTCGTTGTGATTTGGCTTCGAAGAAACTACCACCATGCCTATTTCTACCTAATTACAGCGGTATATTGCGCTGCTGTCCAGTTTGAAGACTTCTTTACGTCTTAGTAAAGAAGACGCACTTATTCGAGGTTTTCTTACTTAGTCTTCAGAAGTAGAAATCTTATCTGGAGTTAATCGACAAAAATGTCCTTGGGCGACAGTGACCACATCAGCTGGGCTGCAAATTATATAGTAATTAGATTTTCTTTATGAATTGAATCGGTACACACAACCTTATAAGATCAGTGTCTACTGAAACTAGTAGCTTTAGTCTTTTCTAAAGCGGGTCACATACGATCTGTACCGTTCCGTACGCTTAAATCTTTCATTTTACAACAGAAATAGGTGTATTTTCATAGTAAATTTCCAAAGGGCTTTAGCATCTAACACTCTTTTTCACTTACGTTCGTAATCATTGTACAATCCAAACATAATCCAGGACTTTCTGTATCTTTGCTGTAGACCTATGTAAAGACGTAAAGACTTAGACACCTTAGTGACCGGATCAAACCATATCGGATCAAGTCGAAGACGATTGTGTCGATGTGATATGTAGAGGACATATCACATCGACACAATCGTCTCATAATGCTTTCAACCCTTCCAGCATATCCGAGCGAGTGGCAATCCGGGAGAAGCTGAAGTGCAAGCCTTTCCGCTGGTACCTGGAGCACGTGTACCCAGAGCTGCAGGTCCCAGGGCCGGCCAGTACCGGCCACGCCATACGCCAGGGCGCTAAGTGCATGGACACCATGGGCCACCTCGTTGATGGGAAAATTGGTGAGTTTCTGAATCGTCTTACTAATATTATAAAGTCGTAAGTTTATGAAGCTGCAAAAAAAGCCACTGCTCGTAATTCGCTGAAATTTGGCACACATATTGTTTATGGTCTACAATAACACATACATACAAGCGGGTCGTGCCGCGGGAAATAGCTAGACTTATATATCTATAGTGTGAATAAACATTGATTAATACTACATACAATTACATTTAATTGTATTTTGTCAGGTTAGAACATATTTTTAACAGAAGTAGAACAAATTTTATTATTTAATATGATATATGATGTTTTGATTGAGCTTATTTCATTTCAGACTATGGAAATGTTTTTTTTTATCGAATTGTGATTTTTTTCGCTTCTTCTTATAGAGTTAGTTATAGATTTAGGTACCCACGAACACTTTAAAAATTCACCCTAGGGGCCGTTCAAGTATTACGTAAGCAGATTTATTACAGTTATTTACCCCCCCCCCCCCCCCC
>MOOZ01000232.1:175457-187211 GCA_002930495.1 Cecropterus lyciades | reverse complement strand
TATCTAACACCGAAAGAATTTTTCAAATCTGACCAGTAGTTCCTGAGATTAGCGCGTTCAAACAAACAAACTCTTCAGCTTTATAATATTAGTATAGATTCAATAATAGTCTGATACCAGGTGGTAGTACCAGTGTAGTTCGACCGGGGAGGTACCACCGCCATACATTTCTAGCGTGTTCAATTCTTGTGTTGGAAGGCCGGCTTGCCGGCTCACTTATATGAAGCGACCATCTCAGTCCTCGGGAGTAGCAACGCATCTGTGATCGACTTCAGATAGAACCTCGAATCTATAGGAAGTTGCTTACAGATGTCCATGGGCGGCAGTAACCACTTACAATCAGGTGGACTGCATGCTCGTTTGCTACTCCAATCTGATAAAAAATTCTGAAATCATGTTATTTTCCGATGCTTGATGAGCAGTAGATACCTATATGGCACTTTTCAACGCACCTTCTCTTAGTTACATTCCTGATTCCTACCAGGTGAAGGTGGCGTATCTCTTTGTGGTTCCACTCCGGTAGCTCCACCGCCACGCCTATTTCTGCCTAATAACAGCATTGTTACGCGCTGCTGTGTTCTGGTCTGAAGGGTGTGGTAAGGGAGACATACGTTTCCGAGGCATTCCATCTTAGTCCTCAGGGGTAGCAACGCATCTGCATATGTGGTAATGGAGACATACTTATCCGAAGCGTTCCAACTTAATATTCAGGGGTATAGTAAGGCATCTGTGGCTAACCTCAGGCAAGACTGAGCTTATCTGGGGTTTATTATAAGTGATGTGCCGGAGATCCGTATCCGTATCCGCGGATATCCGAGGCATGAGAAAGATCTGTATCCGTATCCGCTAATTTTTGGGCGGATCTTAAACGGATCTTTTATACCTATTATTAAGTTCATATTATTTATAAGTTCATTAAACATACGAACTTCTAAATGTACACAGGCGATCAGGTAGCTATGAAATAGTATTAAATTCTATATTGTTTCTAATATCACATATTTAACTCATTTTGCAAAAATCAATATCTTAACATTATATGTTAGTACATACAATGACAGTTTTTTGCAATGATAGGGAAAAACGTGAACAATATTTGTTTAAGGAAAAGTATTAAAGTCGTACTAAGGGCACAGGCAGACACATGTCAATAAACCAACTGTCGCTTCAAGGGCAAGCGTAAGTAAATTTATAAGAAAGTTGAGATCCGTATCCGTATCCATATCCGCGGATCTGGACACCAATGATCCGTATTCGTGTCCGTATCCGCGGATCTGGACACCAATGATCCGTATTCATATCCGTATCCGCGGATCTGGACACCAACGATCCGTATTCGTATCCGTATCCGCGGATCTACTATTTTAACGATCGCGCACATCTATTGATTATATGTCCATGGGCGGCAGTGGCCACTTGCCATCAGGTGGATTACATACTCGTTTTCTACTTCCATATTAAAAAATAAAAAACTGCTTCAAGCTAGAAATAGGTGTGGCCGTGGTACCTCCTCGGCCCAACGATACTCGTTCTATAAAAATAAATTGAATAGTTTATTTCAGTTAACGAAAGCGTGTAATCAATTGAATTGCACACAACGGCTGAACGATCACGTCATTATGATAAGCTGATAATTATATCAGAATCAGTTATCAATGGAAGAGGTTGGACATAGTACATTGTTGAAGTTCTTTGTGTCTGACAAGAAAATGTGAGTATTTTTTTCAATTGACTTGTATTTTAGCGGGTTAGTTTATGAACGTGTTTCTTCAAAGGACTAAATTGTTAGGTCTATCTGACGTATGTCGCTACAGGTGCAGGGTAGGGGAAAAGTGATAGCTCTCGACAGAGCCAAGGAAAATATGGCTGGGTGTTTTTGTTTGATTATTTCAACTTGAAATTTAAATTCTATTGTATTAATTTAAAGACACAAACTAACCAATTTTAAGAAAAAGTAGTTTTACTCATTTTTTTTTATAGACTCGACAGAATGACTTCGAAGGTGATAGAACTCTTTGTGGTTCGACTCCGGAAGCACCACCGCCACACCTATTTCTGCACTATAACAGCAGTGTTATGCGCTGTTGTGTTCTGGTCTGAAGGGTGTGGTATGGGAGACATACTTTTCGAGGCATTCCATCTCAGTCCTCAGGGGTAGCAACGTATTTGTGGCTAACCTTACGTAAGACTATGATCTTACCTAGGGTTAATTACAGGTGGACATGGACGGCAGTAGCCACTTACCATCAGGTGGGCTGCAGCCTCGTTTGCTAATTCCATATTATAAAAAAATGAAACTTAACAATAATAATATTTTTCGCATATACCAAACTTGAGCCCCAATACAAGCTACGAAGTAAAATCGTTAGCGTGATTCAGACAGAGGTACAGCGCCATCTATTTACAGCGCCGACAACTGCTTACGTAACGCATTTTCGTTTCATCGAGATTTCATTTACAATGATGTGTTTTTGAAGTGAAAGTATCACTTCAAAAATTTACTTTATTTTGAAACTAGATACTTTTTACTACCTTTTATAGCCAACTAGCTTTCACCTGTGGCTTCGCTCGCGTTTTCGAATTTTTTGACAAACAATGATTGTGGTCAGCCAAAACAATTGAAAAAAAATTGAATATAATTTATTCCACTTACTTTTTGTGAAAAATTTATAAAAAGTATCCTATGTGTTTTCTAATACCTCTAAGATATATGAGTATAAAGTTTCATGATAATCGGTTGAGTAGTTTTGGCGTGAATACGCTTTCACGCCAAAACTACTCAACAAACAACAAACAACTTTCACAAAACAAACTTACATTCACATTTATAATATTAGTAGAGATGTATTTTAATTGCTGAAAATAGGTAGCCACCCTAGTCACAGTATTTATAAAATCTACCCACGCGTAAACAGCATATAAATAGCATAAATAAAACGACTTCGTCTTAACCCGTAAGCACGAGATAATTGAATCTTTTGTTCGCTTGAAATTTCCATTTCATCCCCTATTGATAACCCAACCCTTAGTCGATAACAGAAAGGAATATACAAGCAATCATCCCCTATTTAATTCTAATAATAGAATAATTGGTGTTTCTCTACGTTCAATACGTATATAAGGCGGCTCATATATCAGGCGACCATTTTAATCCTTGGGAGTAGCAACGCATCTTTAATCGACTTCAGATGTTGCTTACAGATGTCCGTGGGTGGCAGTAACCACTTACGATGAGGTGGATTATGATCGTTTGCTACTTCGACGAAATACAACGAGTAACATAGTTAAAAACGTCAAAACAAACACGACTGGTTAAAGCGAAATATTTGTTCATAATGATATTTATTTAACTTAACGCTTATATGAGATTTTGTCAAAATAGTGAAGTAAAAGGATTATAATACATATATTGGTGGATTGGTTACTAGCTTTCATTTGATCCGCATATTGTCGTAATATTAAAAAAATCGTCCCTCTTCCCCCCTTTTTCTTCTATTTTCAGGCGCGATTTTTTTTAATTATATAGCTTATGTCACTTTCCAAACTAAGACGAATCTAATGATATGTCATACGTCACAATCCGTCAAGCCGTTTGGGCTGTAGCGGGTGCCAAAGAAATGGACATACATGCAAACAAACATACACATGTATGTAGGTATGTAAAGTTTTTCGAGGGTGTTATGAGGGTAATATTTTTCGAGCGTTGGTATGTACTTACGCTCGAAAAACATTACCCTCCTCCTTCCTCCTTCTGTCGGGTAAAAACTATATATATAAAAATATAGAAAGTTGTGGGAAAAATTAAAAAAGAAAAACGTTAAGAAAACCTTCGAGTATTAACAATATATTTTGTAATAACATTATGGCGTTTGACACAGAAATTCGAGATCAAAATTAACACATAATACATTATGTGATATATAGCTAGTATTATATAAAATATATCTCAAAGAAACTCTTGTTAGAATTCTTTTATGATCATGATATTTTATTATACTTGACATTACACATACTTCATACAACTACTTCATACATTTACAATGACAATTAGCTACAAAACGTCCACAAAGTCACCCATAAACTACTTTAGAATTATTCGACATCACATTTATAAATCTATGTGTATTCATAATAATATTAAAAATTCCAGACCTACCAGTACCACCGACACCATGTCTGGTCCCCAACTCAGGGTCCAAGTCTACGAGAACCCCAACATCGAGTCCGAAGTACCAGGCGAGCAGGAACTTCGAGATGTTAAAACCAACCATACTACTTCAGAATATACAACTAATATGGACAATGCCATAAAAGATGAAAATCGTAACGATGAAGCAGAAGAGAGACCAGAAGGAACAGAAAATAAAGATGACTTCGTTCTCTCCCCAGTGATGACTGTGACTAAACAAGAATCAGTTTTCACTAAAGGAGACTTGAAATTGCAGAAGATATCCGTCACAGAGGACATTTCGGTAAGGTTCCAATACCTGTTTAAGAAACAGACGGTACCGGGGAAAACTGTGGTGACGCAAGTCCAAAAGTTCGATTATAAATATTGAAAATAAACGAGGTTTTATGTACTTGGTTTTTGTTTATTTAAACACGGTTTTAATCGTTTAAATTGTTGGTAGAACTTTTTGTGGTTTGATTAACATGGTTATTTGTTCTTTCGGCACTAATCTTCATTATTAATGGATTATATTGGTCTGCGATTGAATCTGGTCTATGTCTGATGTAGACCAGACTTCTACCTCCTTTAAAACTAGTTTTGAAGGAGGTAGAACTCTGTGGTTCGACTCCGGAATCACCACCGCCACACCTATTTCTGCTGTTATTAGCAGTGTCATTGCTGTGTACTGGTCTGAAGGGCTTAAAGGAGATATACTTCTCCGAGGCATTCCAACTTAGTCCTCAGAGGAAGCAACCTGTGGCTAACCTCAGATAAGACTGGTCTTATCTGGGGTTGAGTACAGTTATCCATGGATGGTAGTAGCCACGTAAAGTGGACTGCATGTTCGTTAGCTACTTCTATATTTGACGACCCGCGTGGCGGAGCGGTCACCTCCAGAGGCCAGACAGTAATCTCAATGATGAGTTTAGATTCTGTTCTGGGTCTCGGTGTTTGTGTATTTGTCTTTGTGTGACCATGGTACCCACGACACAGGAGAGAATCGTAGTGTGGGGCTATGAGTATAGAAAGCGTTATTTTTTTATTATAAAAATATTACAAAAAAACTAAAACCCACTTCTATGCCACAAACAAGTAAAAAATAATTTAAATATATGTTGGTTTAGTACATACACAGGACTATGTACTATGTGCAATACATGGCTGTCGACGTTTATTGTTTTCATGGACCTCGATTAAATGAGGTAACCTACACGGGTGAAAATTCTGTAAAGTTTGTCTAAGGTGTAAAGTCCTCCCCCCTCCCCCAGTAATATAGTTTAATTATTTTAAAATGCAGAGATAAAAAATTACAGTATTTTTAAGGGTAAAAACGGGAACCTATCTGTGAACCTAACTAAGTGTGAACCTAACTAAGACCTCGCTGTCCGTCTGTCTCTCACCAGGCACATGAACCGTGATAGGTGGACACTTAAAATTTTCACTAATAATGTATTTGTTAAAAACTAAAAATAGAATAAAATAGATATTAAAGGCTGACACCCATACAAGAAACGTGATTTATTTGCCGTTTTTTTAGTACGGAACCCTTCGTGCGTGTATTTTTCTTTAAAGTATGGAAGTAGCAAACGAGCCTGCAGCCCACCTGATGGTAAGTGGCTACTGCCGCCCATGGACATCTGTAATCAACCCTAGATAAGATCAAAGTCTCACCTAAGGTTAGCCACAGATGCGTTGCTACCCCTGAGGACTAAGATGGAATGCCTTGGAAAAGTATATCTCCCTTGCCACACCCTTCAGACTAGAATACAACAGCGCATAACACTGCTGTTATAAGGCAGAAATAATGTGCTGTTATAAAGCTTGTATCCAACTCGCACTGTAGTAATCCTGCAGACTAATTTGATAAACATCATTTGACATCTATCTAAGTACTCTGCGCGATTAAAACACATACTTTAAGTACGGACGGGTTAGCTTTCTTGGGACCCCTTCCAATGATTTAGCCTCGAGCCTCAGATGGTCTAGTTACGCTACTGATAGCTAGCTATATTTACTAATACCACACAGCTAACTAAGCGTGAATATGACTATGCAATTTGTGTAGACAATTGACTATAATTAATCATGTTGTACTAGAAAATTATAACTCTCTGACAGAATACTAGCAGTAATATAACTTACCATTTAGGTTTGCGATTCGATTTTTTTAATATGGAAATAGCGAGCTGTCCATCTGATGGTTAGTGGCAACTGCCACCCATGGACATCTGTGTTCAACTCAAGATAAGATCAGTCTTACCTGAGGTTAGCCACAGATGCGTTGGTACCCCTAAGAATTAAGTTGAAACGCCTCGGATAAGTATATGTCCCTTGCCACACGCTTCAGGCCAGAACACAGCAACGCATAACACTGCTGTTATTAGACAGAAATAGATGTGGCGGCGGTGCTTCCTGAGTCGAACCATAAAGAGTTCTACCACCTTCTAATTATTATAATAATTATTATTATACAGGTCTCGAGGTTCTATTTCTGCCTAATAACAGCAGTGTGATGCGCTGTTGTGTTCTGGTCTGAAGGGTTTGGTAAAGGAGACATACTTTTCCGAGGCATTCCATCTCAGTCCTCAGCGGTAGCAACGCACCTGTGGCTAACCTTAGGTGAGACTTTGATCTTACCTGGGGTTAATTACAGATGTCCATGAGCGGCAGTAGCCACTTACCATCAGGTGGGCTGCATGCTCGTTTGCTACTTACGAACTATAAAAAATAAAATTGTTTATTGCCTCTAAGTACACACAGTTACATACAATTTAAAACAAAAGAAAATTACGATCAATGGAGACAAAAGGAGACGGCTCAGCCTTGTCTGTAACGAGATACAGATCTCGTACAGAGCTGTTTTTCAGCCGCTCCCTCCTTCCTGAGGTGTTGTGCAGGAGTCCAAAGTTACAGGCTCCCAATTTACCGGACTTATATGTACTTAACAAAACTAATATACGTAATTACTGTATTTAAATGTAATAATAAATCGCAAGTACAAAAAAATATATAATATAATTCTTATCCCCCCCGATACCACTGACATGACTGCCTAAGAGGCTAGGACGGTAATAAGTCCCGTCATCATGACACCAGTATAGCTATTTCTACCTTAAAAAACACATGTGGCCAACCTCAGATGAAACTAATCTTATCTGATATTGATTACAGATGTCCATGGATGGCAATCATCATTTGCCATCTGGACTGCGTGCACCCTTGCTTCTCTAAAAAAATATTTCTTTAAAATTATGTGTATATTACAGATTAATTACCACTGCTTTACGATAAAGGAATACATGAGAAAACCTACACGCTTAAGAGTTCTTAAAAAAAAGTTGTAAACTGTGTGTGTCAAAGTCTACCAATTCGCACTTGGCCAGTGCGGTGGACTATGGCCTGAAACTCTCAATCTGAGAGAGCAGTGGGACAATAATGAGTCGACAAACTGAAACATGCGATCTATTTTTCAGAATAATCAAACGCACACATCTATGTCACACGAAAGGGTTATTTTAACTAATAGTGGTCAACAGGACAGGCATAACGAAGAAATGAGTGCACAGTATATTAGAGGCGATGGACTTGCAGGTAAGAACGTATATTTTTTTATCTACCCATCAGTCCTTGGATATGTAACGTAGGGCTACACGAAAGCTTTTTACCTACTAGTATCATAACTGACAGGTCTCATCCTTATATCTCACACGCTTTCTACACTCATAGCCCCACACTAGGATTTTCTCCTGCGTCGTGGGTGCCATGGACACACAAAGACGAATACACTAACACCCAGACTCAGAACAGAATCCAAACTATCATTCAGATGTCTGTCTGGCCGTGATCGAACCCAAAACCCACTGCGTGTCAGTCCGCTATGGTGACCGATTCGCCACGCGGGTCGGCTCATAATAACGTGTTATCGAAAAACTGTTTTACATGCTGAATACTTAAAATTGAATTATTTTTTCATAAAATTGAAGTAGCAAACGTTCATGCAGTATTGGTAGTAATGGTAATGCATGGTAAATGGTAAGTGGCTATTGCCACCCATGGCTGATGTCCATGTCCATGCATAAGCAACTTCATATAAAACAGGGCTTCTATCTGAAGTCAATCACAGAAGCGTTGCTACTCCCGAGAACTATGATGTTCGCCTCGTATTTGATCGGAGGTTTTTTATTGAATTGTATATACAAACAAATCCGCTGAGTATTGCCGGATCTTCTAAGTTAAGCCTTTATTCCGATGCGGTGTTAGTCTAAGAAAAAAAATGGTACCGACTATTTGTAAGTTACTCCGTTATTTAAAAGGACATTTTAATTCAAAACAAATAACTAATTATTACAGAAAAGGACAAATCAGGGAACAAAAAGCCTCGGTCAAGGATCCCATTGCTGAGATTCAGACAGGCGGTAGAACAAGTCAAGAAGGAAAGAAGGAGCATTAACGAGAAAAAAGATGCAGAGGTGAGGTAGATTTGTCTAAAGTCAAAGAGAAATTGTTAGGAAAGACTGCATTATTACATAATCTGAAGTGGTAATGGGGGAAAAAGATCCTCGAGTGGCAACCACGTTTAGGCAAAAGGAGTACAGGTCGCTGAGGTCCAAATGGACATGAAGAAGACAGCGGGGAACCGTTGGATGGAGAGGCCATTTGATGCCGTGGACCTCAAAAGGCTGATGGATTACATAATATTTCGCGCGTTGGTAGAACAAGTAGGGTACCACTGGGGAAATACCACTGCTACCCCTACTTGTATTTATAGCGTGAAGTTCATGCGGTCCATAGAACGGTGGGTGTCGGTTCACTTTCATATGAGGCGACCATATCAGTTCTCCGGAGTAGCAACACATATGTGATTGATTTAAGATATATTCCCTGTTTTACATAAAGTTACAGAGGTACAAGAGTGACAGTGACCACTTACCATCAGATGAACTGCAAGCTTAATCGCTACTTTAAACTCGTAAAAATGCTAACGACTCTAAATAGAACTGAATTCAGAAAGAAAGAAAGAAACATTACTTGGGGTTGATTACAGATATCCATAAAATGTTCACTTTTTTTTATAGTACGGAAGTAGCAAAAGAGCCTGCAGCCCATCTGATGGTAAGTGGCTACTGCCGCTCACAGGCACCTGTAAGCAACCCTAGGTAAGATCAAAGTCTCACGTAAGGTAAGCCACAGATGCGTTGCTACCCCTGAGGACTAAGATGGAGTGCCTCGGAAAAGTATGTCTCCCTTACCACACCCTTCAGACCAGAACACAACGGCGCATAACACTGTTGTTATGAGGCAGAAATACGTGTGGCGGGGGTGCTTCCGGAGTCGAACCACAAAGAGTTCTACCTACCTACCTACCTTGGAACCACTTACCGTCAAGTATTTTTTTATGGAAGAATTAAACGAGCATGCAGTCCACCTGATGGTAAGTGGTCACTGCCGCCCATGGATATCTCTAACCAACCTAATCCTATCCTAGGTGTTGCGATGGTGCTTCCGGAATTGAGTCACAGAATTCTACCACCTCTGAGATTGTCACTACAGTCTCCTTTACTGCTTAAATGTCAAAAAAGAATGTCTTACTCAGACTCGACTTTCTTGATATATTCTCATCATACCACAAAATATCTTTTTCATTTAAAGGCATGTTTAAAAACTTCCTATTCTGATTTATTTTATTTCTTCTCTTCATGCTTTGCTTTTTTAATTTTAGTCCTGAAAATCCACTTAACAATAATCACTTTAAGGATTTATTTTAAAAGCTCTTGCCTGTTCCAGACTCCACTGCTGAGCCCACGTAGATCTTCAATACCAAGACTGAAAGACAGTAGGATCCCACCACCAAACATTCCATCACAGAAAACAGAAAAACCTGAACTAAGTCCTAGATTGGACGACGAGTTTGAGAAACTGTACGATGATTTAGTCGACGAGAACGATTCTGATGATACTTTATCAATCGCTAGCAGAATCGAAGACCCGGTGAAACTGGAGAACACGTTTGAGGAAATAATACACGCTTATGAAGAAAAATCACAACCAATTACCGTGGAGAAGGTAAAAAGCCGGATACCGTTGCTAAAACGTAAAAGCGAACAAGAGATCGATGTCTCTAAGCAAACCGTACCAAATGTACAAAATACATCTTTAAGTACAAGGAGTCAAACTTCCGGGTTCGTTACAGAAAAACAGAGTAAAATACAATCAGTTACACTTAACAGAAGCCCGATAAGAACTAGTATGGTATCTAAAAGAGTTTCTGAAACAAAAACTGCGAATAACTCGTTTGAAAGTATTAAGAATGAAGTTGTATCTATAGAAGAAATTAATAGTCCAACGAATGTTAATAAAACAATCGGAGAAACTAGAGGTAGTCAAACTAAAGATATAAAAGAAGAAAACATAAAGAAATTCGAAAATCTAGAGGTAGTAAGCGTTAACGAAGGAACTATAACAGAAACCAGAGAGAGTGTCAATGTAGAAACACCTGTATTCGATAATTCTACACCTATATGGGTATCGGAATTTCAGAAATGTAATAATCTCGGGAAACATAAAATGAGAATGACTGAAAGAAGTACGGAAAGATCACGGAAGGAAAGTCACGAAGTACAAGAAGAAAATAGCACTGTATCAACAAGTTTAAAAACTAACATTAACGATGTTGTTACCTTTACTGCAATAAGTGACTATAAAGTTGATGAAATCGAAAAAGGTCTATGTCTTACCAAGCATGTTACAAGTAAATGGGTTGAGGAGAAAGATTCTAAAATAAACAATTCTTATTACGAAGAAAGTATAAACACATCTATTGAAACTATAGATTCTAGAACTGATAAATCAAACATAGATCAAATCACAAATCAAACAAGCGTACAACAAACTATTGAACGAGTTACAATAAACACTGAAGCTCGAGATGTTATTAACGAAATCAACAAAGAACAAACAAACAATAACAGAGACTTACATATAAATAAGGAACAAATTACAACGAAAACTGTTGAGGCAGTTAATGACAAAGAACAAGTCGCTACTATAAAACAGGTCACAATAACAAAAACAATTGAAACAAAAGATTCTACACTAGATAACACTCATACAGAACAAAAAACTATAGAAGAAATCACAACAAGCAAATCTATTGATGATAATTTAGAAATTAATAAACCAAATGATAAAATGCCTTTAGATAAAGATATATTTAATAATAAAGATGAGGAAGACATACCAATACTAAAGGGCAAAGTCAGCAGAATAATTAGAAGAATCGACTCAACAGAAACAGATGTAAAGCCGGCGACGAAGAAAGAAGACGATTTACCTAAAACTAAGTCTGTCATTTCCAAAATAGCGATGTTTGAGGTAATTTATACAACTTTTTACAACTGTATCTATATATATCGAGAGCAGTGATAGCCGAATGGTTGAAACTCGGCCTCTCAATCGAGGGTCCGAGGTTCGAATCCCAGGCACGCACCACTGATATTTCTAAAATTTTGTGCGTATTAGAAGTTAATTATCACTGCTTTACGGTGAAGGAAAACATCGTGAGGAAACCTACACGCCTGAGAGTT
>MOOZ01000232.1:129375-139699 GCA_002930495.1 Cecropterus lyciades | reverse complement strand
GTTTCTGTAGTTGGTGTATGACTGTTGCATCTCTTCCTTCACTGTTTCAATTTCCAGTACTTCATGGATTTCCGAGTTAGTCAGGAACCATGGAGCGTTTGATATTGTGCGCAATATGCTATTTTGTAGCCTTTGTATGATGGCTATACTGGAGTTACAAGCACTACTCCAGAGTTGTATTCCGTACCGCCATACAGGTTTCAGGACCATTTTGTATATAAGTAGCTTGTTGTCCACAGAGAGTTTTGAGTTACGTGCCATCAGCCAGTAGTTGTTCCGGAACCGGATGCTTAAAACCACCACCTGGCTGATTTTATCTAGGGCTCATTACAGATGTCCATGGGTGGCAGTGACCACTGACCATCAGGTAAAGAGCTAGTTTGGTAGATTCTTGTTTGCTACTTCCATATTATAAAAAAATAAATACTTCTCTAGAACAGGATCTTCAACCATAACATTGACCTCAGACTGCAAGACGTACAGACTTGTCAGCTCTTGGGTGGCGTGGAGGCATGTTTCCAGCATCCCTTGCTCCAACTTCAGTTGCAGCATTGATGGGCCAGTGTTCAATGTGAAATTTGTATCAGAGTCTGAGCTGCAAACCATAATAAATGGATTATACAACTTATAAATATAATTATTCATTCATTTGTTTGCGGTTCGACTCTGGAAGCACCACACCTATTTCTGCCGAATAACAGCAGTGTTATGCCCTGTTGTTCTGAAGGGTATGGTAAGGGAGACATACTTTTCCGAGGAATTCCATCTTAGTCCTCAGGGGTAGCAATGTATCTGTGGCTAATCTTAGGTGTGACTTTGATCTTACCTAGGGTTGATTACAGATGTCCAAGGGCGGCAGTAGCCACTTACCATCAGGTGGGCTGCAGGCTCGTTTGCTACTTCTATACTAATAAAAAAAAAAAATTGAAAAATTGAAAAATATAAGAGTAAAAAGTAGTAATCATTTTACAAGTATGCAGTAGGCTAGTGTATTCAGTGGGGTAGCCGAAATTGAATTCCTCGCCTTTCCTTCAGGAATTTTTGTCAGCGCAAGAAAAAAAGTGACCAGATCTAACTATTCTGCCACACACAAGACGTTCCTTCTGAGGGTCATGGAGCCTTCTAACCCGCGCTGTCTACATCACTGAGCTTATTGTATTAATAATTATTTTTGCCACCCCTAATATCTGCCGCTCTAGGCTCCATCCTACTCAGCCTGCAGGTAAATCTGTCACTGCAAGTACCAGCAGTGATTCCCTAATGATTGAAACTTAGCCTCTATCGAGAGTCTATACACGGTCGCCCGCCCGACGGGAGATCGCTCCCTCATGAACTAGGGGAACAGGAATGCTCAGGCGACCTGGAGGAGTAAATCTGCGGAGTAGCCAAGCACAGGCAGGCCAAAGGCTGCATAGCTGCCTAACGGCAGCCAACAACACCGGTGGGAGGTGAACCCACTGAGGTAATTACCCAGGCAAGGAGGGATTCCTCGAGGCCCGTAGACCCGGCGCCATGCGGCGACATCATCGCAGCGGCATAGGACGTTATATCATTACCATAACATCGAGGGTCTGTGGTTAGGATCTCAGGCATACATTGATTTTCCTAAAATGATGTTTGTATTATAAATTTGTTGTCACTGCTTAACGATGAGAGAAAATATTGTGAGGAAAAACACACCTGCAAGTTCTATAACGAAAACATTCTCAAAGGTGTGTGAAGTCTACTAATGCACACTTGATCAGGGCGTTGGTCTATGGCCTATAACTATCTCATTCTGAGAGGGGATCCATGGGTATCAATGGAACAATAAAGGGTTGACAAAAATAGTAGTTTTAAAAATACAATGAGAACATTAGGTAATATATATCACAGCTGTTTACTACATAAATAGCCAAATAGCCCACATGCTCGACGACTTCAAGCCTCCCGATCAAGCTGGATACCGTAAAGGTTTTAGTACCACAGACCACTGTGGATGATTATAGAGAAGGCCGAGGAGTCTGCAGTTGTGTGTGGCTCATGTCTATCGAGACATGTATCCTATATATTTTTATATCCGCTAAGTAAAAGCAAGATTACTATTTTCATAATGCTACTTACTCGTCATCATCAAAGTAACTTGTATCACTTTTCTGGGACTGGGTTTCTTTGATACGGTTTTCGAAGTATTTTATATCGCCCAAAATTTCTCCCTTGTAAGCGAGTAACGCTTTCTTCTTATCACTGATTAAGCTAGTCATGTTATTTATATTTTACAACAAAACATAAGACATAAACATTACGATACGAAAATACGTTAATGTTTTTAAATTTAAAACGATTGTCAATGTCACAAGTAGACGCCATTTATTTATGACGCAGTATTGTTGCCATTTTAGAATTTAATTTGGATCTATTTTCGTGTCATTAAAACAAATATTGTTTGAAAATATCATAATGCGTATAAATCTAATATATTTGAACCTCATTGCTATACATATTCTTATCTAATCAATGTTTCTGATATTATAAATGAGTTCATCCTGTATGTATGTTTGTTTCTCTTTCACGCAAAAACTACTGATAGACAGTATTCGATCGAAGATCGATTTTTGGCCGAAGCTGAAGCCGATTATTTGACTATCGTCAAAATCTTCGAAGGAAACGAAGCCGAAGCGAAAGGTTTAAAAATCTAAAGAAACTTAGTTCCAAATTGTCTAAATGTAAAAAAAGTAAAGATTTAAAAAACGTTTCTTTATAAAGATTTATGTTTATGGTATGTAAACGACTTTCAGAACCGATATCAATTACTTTGCTACTTGTCACAGATGATAAAATTTGAAATAATATGAACAAACACAACTGACGACCCACACTTAAAAAGGCGTGTGCGTTTACCCTATGCTTTAACACCGTCATCGCGGAGTCGTACATTCGTTACAGTTTCTTCAATTTTAGATCATGCTCGAAGCTGAAGCCGAAGCTTCGGTCGGACACTACTGATTAGAATTGGATGAGATTTTGCACACAATGATTTATGGCCTAAATTAACTCATGATATAGTTTTCACCATGGTACATGAGCTAAGCGAGCAGAGTTGTAGGAAAACAATATAAAATATGTATTGTAAAATAAAATGAACCTTTGTAATATTATTTAATAAGAATAATAAAATAATATATTTTATTGTATCCAAAAAAGAGAAAATAAAACAATGAAAAACATTTACATTTTTAAAATACAAAAGGCGGTCTTATCGCTAAACAGCGATTTCTACCAGACAACCTTAGGGTGCGGAGTTAAAGTGACTATTAACATAAAGGATAGGTATGGTGCATAAAATCAGAGCAAGGATTAAGTGCAAAGTACAAATGAAAAAAGTAAAAGAGAAACCAATTATAAGAAATTAATCACAACAACAATTTTAATATGAATTACGCTTAAGACAGCAAAAAGCATAAGGAGATGATTGAAAACAGGAATAGAGTTAAAGAGTTATGTGATGGGATTTGACAAGACTTATGAAGGAATAAAGGGTTTTGGCTTTACGAATTTATACGGAAAAGGAATTCCACAGGTGAATAGCGAACACAGTAAAGGATTTTTTGTAAAATGAAGTGGTGGAATTATTTCTGATTCTTAAGCTGCTTACAGAAAATATTTTGCAACGCAACTGATATCGAAATTGAAGCTGAATTTTTGACAATTTTAATAAAGTTAAAATGAAGAACACTTGATGCCATATCCATGATTCATCGTATATAGATTCGCACCGACAAATGGATTACTGAAAATTCTAACATAATGTTTTTAACCTACTATCTTTTACTAACACTATCCCTGTTACGATAATCAGTGAACTAAAATTATTTTGAAAATGATGTCGCTGCTTAGATACAATAACGCATCCCAAAACGCAAGTTTATCGAAGAGCCAGGTGAAAATAAAACAATACTTGTTGTTTTTATCTTTTTAATTAATTAATTTTAAATAATAAAAATATGGCATTATAATTTATAACCACGGTGTTATTAGAGTACAAATTTTTCAATTTTAGGTTTTTTTGACAAAACTGTTAATATAAAATGTATACATTTTGCTTCCGGATGCACGATAATTACAAAAGATCTACTGTATTTTCAACTTTTTTACTGTATATTGTAGTGGGTCATTACAGTAGACAGTAAAATTTGTATGTCGTTTATGATCGAGGGATGAGACCTTTTTTTCGTCGACCAAAATTTCCCTTCGAAAATGTTTAAAATGTCATCTACTGTAATTTTGTACAAAATTCTGTATTTTCAATAGAAAATCACGATCATGTATTTTCAATTTTATAATCACGATCTGGAAGTACAGTAACTGCATAGTATGCCTAACAGTGATGTAAGCCTTAAGACTATATTATTGACAATACTTGCCATGTATTCGTGAAACATGATTTTATAAATCTCAATTCTAACATGATATTACCATTGTCATACTATGGCCTTTTTAAGGCACTTTATGTATTTTATATAAATTTGGGATTAGGGATTTCCATTATATGTAATAAATTTACTAAAGTTTGATGTCTATTTCATGCAACTATCAGAACGCAAAATTTGGTTATCTCTGCAAAATGTCAAACTGAATACAGTAGCGCATTCATATTTCTTATAAAACATTGCAATAATTAGCAATAATGTAACCTTCCGTGCAATCGTTTTTATTTGTATTGTAAAGAATATGAACTCTAAATATAGTTTAATGAGAATCTTATAAGAAATTCCCATTTTTCGTAGCGTAATATCTAATTAAATAATGATTGTAAACATGACTAAAGTTCATAGTTCAACGCGATGAGAAAGAATCGTAGAGTATTGTTTGAATTTCGAATTCGGGCTGTGTGTTAATGAAAAGTGAGTGAGAATTTTTTCGGTTCAAAATGGGTCAGAGCGGCAGCGCCATGCCGGGTGAGTAATAAACTCTATTTTAACTACTCTAAAGTCTAAATGATAACCAACTCGCATAATTATCGCTAATTGACTATAAATCATTTCCTTATTAACGTTTTATCACTAAACCTGTGCAATATTCTGGAGGTTTACTTATCTTGTCTGTGGACTGTTTTTTTTTTTTAATTATTCCTTCCTCTGATTAAATGTTTTTTACATCCATTATAATTTCAGACAGAATAAGGCAAGTCTTGACAAAGAAATCCAGAATAAATAAACAAGATGTAGGGACCAATATCAAATTAAAGCGAATTATACAATTAAAGCACTTGCACACAGTAAGAAACTTTTATTTAATAATATTACTAATATTATGAAGGTTGAGAAAGTTTGTGAGGATTGAATCTTTGTTATGTTTTGATGCAAAAACTCCTGATCAGTTAAGAATGAAATTGGGCACACTGATAGTTTATTATCTGGATTAACACATGTTATATTCTTTATCATGGAAAATGTAACTCAATTAGCTGGAGCCACATGACATTAATATGACTGTTAAAAAAAACTCAATTTTTTACAATGTAAATGTGTATTTTGTGGTTATCAGTCTTTTAATCATAAGTCCAAAATAAGAAGTGCTTGAATGATATGAATCAATTTCATTCACGCACTTGATTTATAAAAAAGTTTGCACTGGATACTGTGCCCACATTTCAGCATAAAATTTATATTTAATTTAAAGGTAAAAAAAAACTAGTATAATACTTTTACTAAAAAAAAAAAACAAAAAAAAACACAAGTTGCTAAAAAAAAGATGGTTGCGAAATAATAATGTTAGGTTTAAAAGTACTACAGGCAAAACCGTCAAAACATTTTAAATATGTTACTAGTTGCCAGTGATCATAATTAAACTCAAATAAAAAATAAATATGATATTCTCAAAAGTCACCAAAGTTTTTTTTTTTAGTATGGAAGTAGCAAACAAGCATGCAGCCCACCTGATGGTAAGTGGCTACTGCCGTCCATGGACATCTGTAATCAACCCTAGGCAAGATCAAAGTCTCACCGAAGGTTAGCCACTGATACGTTGCTACCTCTGAGGACTAGGATGGAATGCCTCGGAAAAGTATGTCTCTCTTACCACACTGAAAGGTGTGGTAAGAACACCACCAGAACACAACAGCGAATAACACTGCTGTTATTAGGCAGAAATAGGTGTGGCCGAGGTGCTTCCGGAGTTGAACCACAAAGATTTCTACCACCTTCTAACATTTAACAATTACATTTTTGGTGAGATACATAATTTAAAAACTGTTTTATTTACAACAAAGATTTTTTATGTACTTCTTCATCTGTTACATGAATTTTTGGGCTGTGAAAAAAATTTTGAATAAAAAATAAACCCCACTTCTATGGCACAGAAAACCAAAAAAATAATTTAAATATATGTTGACTTTTTTTATACACAGTACATAGTACTATATATAAATATATATATATATATATAGTCCTGAAGTCGGCACTCAACATATTTTGTTAGATTACAATGACGAATCATATGTCCTACAAATAGAATATATGACCGACTTCAGAACTATGTACTATGTAATGTGTATGAAATAAAACCAACATATATTTAAATTATTTTTTAGTTTTTTGTGCCATAGAAGTCGATTTCTATTTTTTGTTAAAAAAAATTGTGCTTTTTAGTGCTGATAAACTTATAGTTGTATTCATATAATGACACTAATATTACTTCATAAATATAAATTTATACAGAAGCATAAATTGTAACATAAATACAAACCTTAATTCATCTTTCAGCATAAAATGTAAAATTTAGTCCTAAGCCATGATTAACAAAACTTTTATAAATTATATAGAGGTAAATAAAGTTAGTTCTGTATTTATATGAAATGGGCGCATTTGCTCGCTTAGTTTTACGTTTTTTTTATGTTCCAACCTAACCCATCCAATATAAATCACTACATCTCAACCTAATCCTAAGCCAATTTGGCTTGCAGTACCCTGCATCGTCAGGTTTGAAGAGTTGAAGGTCAAAATTTCCATCTTATATCTCTGCATAGTAATCATACTGAATATACGTAAGCACCAAATAGCCAACTGCTATGGTCTAGGTTCAAAGTACCCCTGCATCATCAAGGAGTTGAAGGTCAAACTTTTTACAGTATGTCTCTGCTCAGTAATCTTATTGTATATTTGTAAGCAACAAATGGCTAACTTCTTTGGTTTTGGCTAGCAGTACCCCTACATCATCAGGATCGAGGAGCAGAAGGTCTCATTTTTCATTATATCATTTCATCCTAGATACCTGATACTCAATGTTCATTTCAAGTTTCACAAGAATCGGATCGGTAGGATCGGAGTTATTCAACTATTTGTTGCGTACACACTAAATGCAAAGTCAAGACTTATGTGGTTTTCACATGGATGCCCTTGTCAAAATTGAACCCCACGGGAAGCACCACCTTTCAAAAGAAAAATATGTCAAAATCGGTTCACCCAGTCGAAAGTATTGAAGGTTCAAACTTGAAAAATTGGATTTGTTGTAAAAAGTTGGATTGATTGTGGATTTATAAAAACAGATATATTAATATAACACAAAATCTGTATTTAAATAAAGTATGAATGTTAGTACTCTACAGATAGCACGCTTCCTGCATGTACTCTTATCTAAAATGCAACAGTATGTGTATATTGGAATAATAGTTTTATTAATAGGTATTAATTTTATAACCTATGTCACTTTCCAAACTGAGACGATTCTCATGATATGTCATACGTCACAATCCGTCAAGCCGTTTGGCCTGTAGCGCGTGCCGAGGAAATGGACATATTTGGCCAATTTATCAATATATAAATATACTAGTTGAGCCCGCGGTTTCACCCGCGTTTAAAAGAAATGGAACGTGACATACATTAACCGAAATTTTATACCTTTAATAATCTCTATTTTATTCTTTTACCGGTACCACCGCCGCAAATGCTACGTCTCGCAATTTTTAAATCTGTAATATCTTCGAAAATATTCATTTAAATCATATACTGTAAAGGGCCATATAGATCTGTATTAAATCAACAATGTATTTAAGGTATTTAATTGGATAAGGATTAATGCTGTATTGGTTAAAATCGCGTCGAAAATTAGCCATTATTTGTCGTTAAAATTAAATGACAAAAAAATGTTATTGTGGGATATCCATAAGAGATAGACATATACCATCGCGGAATTTTCTATAGACCTTTTCAATGTGTGCCTGCTTTTGCAATGTAAGCGGAAAAAATGTAATTATTTATGACATCACATTAGAAACCTTAAAAATAACAGTATTTCTCCACTATTTAATAGATGTTATTATACATATAAACCTTCCTCTTCAATCAATCTATCTATTAAAAAGAACGCATCAAAATCATTTGCGTAGTTTTAAAGATTTAAGCATACAAAGGGATATAGATAGGGACAGAGAAAGCGACTTTGTTTTATCCTATGTAGTGATATTAATATATTGGCTGCAAATTTTGCCTATAAATGTTTATGCATACACATTAATGTTCTTAAGAGAATGAAACACGAAATACGTAGTAATTAATGAAATAAAAACAATAATAAAAAACGCTTTCTACACTCATAGTCCCACACTAGGATTTTCTCCTGTGTCGTGGGTGCCATGGACTCACAAAGACGAATACATTAACACCCGGACGCAGAACAGAATCTAAACTCATCATTCAGATTTCTGTCCGGCCGGGGATCGAACCCGGGACCCCCTGCGTGTCAGACCGGTATGATGACGTGGTGGAGCACCACTCGGGTCGTCAAATAGTTTAATATGTAATTCCGTTTTCTTGGTGAATTTATTTACATGACACAACTCGGCGCGTCGCATATATTGTGGATATTGTAGATGCGACTGAGACACAACATCCAGCAGATGGGCTGCAGCGTCTTGTTGGGGGACATCAACACCCACTGCCCACACCGACACGCAGGCCACGCGTAAGGACTATTAGCTAAAACCCTCATTAGAGGAGGCCTATGTCAGCATTGGATCTCAAAAACTAAAGGATGGATAGCGTTATAGACTATTTTTTCCCCACGACTGTTCATGCGATACGATGCAGTAATCTATATCTTCTATAGTAATATATAAAAATGAGATGTGTGTCTGTTAGTTACTCAATCACGCAACAATCACTGGCCCGATTTATATGAAATTTTGCATAAATTTAGCTGATTACGCACTATTTAAAAATGGCTTTTTAGTGACTTGTAGTGAGTAAGTGACGCTTTGGTTGCAGTCTTTCATATTTCCTGGATTCATGGATGTAGCTCGATTTACGGGAACAACTTAAAGACTAGGTACTATTGATTTCGATATTTTGCACTATTTAAAGATGGCGACTAATATTATGTCTCGTAGCGAAGCACGAGTGCTTCAGCTAGTTTAAAATAGACTCGATATAGGTGGTTTTAAGGTGTATTTTTGTCGTTGTCGTTCAAAACTATTCAAGCCCGAACAGCTGTGGATCAGCTGTTCTGTAACTACCTGTCATTCTTTTATTTTTTTCGCCTCACGTGTGCTAAAATTGTAAAGGCCGAACATAAAAGTATTTTGTACTAAGGTCACTTATATCGTAAGCCAACTTTATTCCTTAGCACTAAGTTTGATAATCGATTCTGTATTTAGCCTGTGAAAATTTAATTATAAGTTTGAAAATTTCATCTTTATGTGAGAGTTATTAGGTTCATTTTTAAATGTGGGTTCAGCTTTTGAAATTTGGATGATCGCTCGTTGTGCAAATTATTTTTTTAAACGGCCGATGCAAAAAATTGCGAAGTACAAAAGATCATATGATTCTATTTTGAATTTTGGTTATAATCATATGTTCGATTCCCAAAGTAAAAAAAAAAATTTTTGGAAAAAAAAATCATTATAGTAAAAATTAATATAAAGTTTACATATATATTATCGTATAAAATATAAGCTTTTACTTACCAGATTTGGAAAATAACTTTATTTTGTGGTCCGACTCCGGCGGCGTCAGCCACACTTATTTCCGCCTAAAAATTTTGGGAAGGTTAGAAATGTCCACAAAACGTAACTCTATTAAAGATATAAAGCATGAAAAATAACTGGTCAAGGGCGAGAGGGTACGAAATCATGGGATTCAGTATGTAAAATAAAAATCATCGAGAGCTTCTTAACTCAAATCTTTAAACAAGTTTTATGTTTAACTGTAGACAGAGACACAATGCTCCGACCCGGTATCTTTATGGCCCGGTACCGGGTCGCGACCGATCATTTACGAAACGCTGCACTAGGGTATCAGGGATTACCTACTACGCAATGCCAGAAAGTAGGACCACTCACCCACTACCC
>MOOZ01000232.1:95733-111846 GCA_002930495.1 Cecropterus lyciades | reverse complement strand
GAGGTATTTTAGTACGGTAAAAATCCCTAACCTCCGCGTCGCTCCCACGACGTCAGGTACCTTTGAAGGTTTCCCCCTCTAAAACAAAAAAAAGTTGGATAGAACACTCATATGAGCAATGATATATTCTCATATTTAATTAATTGTCAAAATATAGCGTATCTTGCTAAAACAAGCCTCCTTACGGTACGGTTTGTCACGGTACTGGAGTAAGATCATAGCGTGATGTATTATAGCCTACAGCCTTCCTCAATAAAAGGACTAAACAACACCAACAACAAAATCCAACTCCAACCAGTAGTTTCTCATTTAGCGCGTTCAACCAAACAAAGAAATTCTTTAGCTTTATAATATTAAAATATTAAATAATTAGTATAGATGTTACAAAAACAGCATTGTAACAACATTGTAAAAAAGAAGAAAAATAAAACTATACAAAGAATAAGAGAAACCCGCTGAATGTCTTGCCGGATCTTCTCAATTGAGACCTATATAAAACGACATTTCAGTGTCATAGAAACAACTTTACTTAAATAAATTTAGAGAAATATAAATAAAGATCTATAACGACATATTCGTCCAACATTTTTTTAAATTGAGCCACAGGAATCGCAATTAAGATAAATTAAACAAGGTGCAGGCGACAGATGTTTCGGGAGAAAAAACAAAATGGCCGTATGAGGCAGATGGCACGTGCGTTGTTTTCTCTAAGTGACTAGTATTCATTTTGTCGATTAGAAATATCTTTTGGTAAACTGATCTTACAAAGAGCTGTACTCATCTAACAAAGTTTTGAAGTGGAGACTCTAACTTGGGGACAAAAATCGTGGAACTCGCGTCATCGTCACTGAACGCTTTCTATGAGCTATAAGTATACTGTGTATATATATACATAGATCGCTCTTTACTTTTTATATAGTATAAAAGTAGCAAACGAGCATGCAGCCCATCTGATGGTAAGTGGCTACTGCCGCCCATGGGCATCAGTAATATATAATATTTAAAAACAATTCAACAAATTCTTAATTTTATCAGCTTCATATAGACGTATCCAAGGCCTCACGGGTAGCAACTCATGTGGCCAACTTCAGGTAAGACTGATTTTATCTGGGGTTGAGAAGTGTCCATAGATTGCAGTTTCAGATGGACTGCATGCTTGTTTCGGAATTCTATATTATAAAAAACCTATCCTTGTAAAAGAGGTCGTGTGTTTTTAGATGTACTAGGCATTCAGAAGCTAGTAAGGAATATCTATTATTGTCAATGACTATAATCGAAGTAAAACTGCTATCCGTAATCTCAGACACGAAACTATTAACTTGACCCTAAATGTCACGGAACCCATGATTTAAGTCACTCAAATCTAATCTATACTAATATTATAAAGCTGAAGAGTTTGTTTGTTTGAACGCGCTAATCTCAGGAACTACTGGTCGATTTGAAAAATTCTTTCGGTGTTAGATAGCCCATTTATCTAGGACGGCTATAGGCACATCATCACGCTAAGACCAACAGGAGCGGAGCAGCAATGAAGAATGTTTCAAAATCGGGTTTTTTTTTCTAATGAGAGCTTCCGCTGCATGCATAATGTATGTCACGTTACATTTCTTTTTAACGCGGGTGAAACCGCGAGCTCAGCTAGTCCTTAATAATGTGCAAGTACGAATTGATATTGTGATCATAATCGTACCGCTTACGTTTATCAAACACAGTGTTGTCAACGTCTGTTTTTACAATATGACAAAGCAATGGCATTACGAGATCATTGCGTTTCGGACATTGTTTAGGCTTTCGCTCATACATTGAACCTTTTCTGTTTCGGCAATACTTTACAATTTACTCAATGATTGGTGTAAACGTGTACAATTTTATTATTTTGAGGATACTTAACAAACTCGTACAGTAGATTAAAATGAATACAGGAAGTATCTATCATCCGTGATATATGTTATCATATTCAACTTTACTTTTGGGGAAACTAGAAGTTTATGGATTTTTATCGTGTGATATTTAAATTTGTGGTATCCGTTGTTGATAAGCTTTATTTTACTAAATTTATGAATATTCAATTACTCCACAGAATAATTGGAAATATACGTAATCAAAACATCTATGAAATTTTTGGTAAAATGTTTGATTTTCAAATCACTATACACATAGACGGTAACATGTAGATAAAAATTGTTTTCGATTTATTTATATTATCGAAAATAAAATATAGACTGTTATTGAGCACTAATTATGTCTTATTTCGAATCTGGATATCTAGCACCATTTACGTCTAAATATAATATGTATTCAAGCCAAAATTTTGCATAGAGCCATAAAATGTATTTCTTATGACAATGCGAAATTACAATGAATCCCGCCAGATGTGCCGGTGTAAAAATGGAGGACGGAAGTAGTAGGTGAGGAACAGATGTTTCAATTTCAAAATGGCGACCGGAACAAGCATATTGGGGTAATGTAAGATTAGGGGTAGATTTTGTTAATTATATTCTCTTTGATTCGCTTAGTTTAAATAAAGCAAGAGGGATGTTTTGTCTATTTTTAAGAATTTTCAAAATATAAAATACCAGGAGAGCAGAGATGTATAGCATTTTATGATAGCACGTAGATGACTACAGAATATCTATTTATCAATTTGTATAAGATATCTTTATAAGTATATTATGAAATAGAACGACGAACAGGTGTTTTTGTATGTAGATAAACTAAATCTTTAAATGCAAGCTGCTATGTTACATCAAGACATCTGCAAATAATTTATGAAATCTTAATAAAGCTCCATTTTTATTTAGATCATACTATGTATGTAAATTTCAAAGTATTATATCATGTGATGTGTTGTAGCATATCCGTTATTTACGCCGCTATGTTTAGCCTATCGAATGTATTAACATAATTATTATCAGCTTAGCGGTGTAAAATTTACACACAAAATAAATTGCTGGGTGAATTTTGCTAAATTTTAACTTTAATTTGCAAAAAACCAAAATCGTCATTTTCTTTTTAAATTTTCAATCTGTAACAACGCTACGTATAAAATAATGTAATGTCCATTTTCTGCTTTAATTGTTTGTAAAATGCGACAAATCTTTTCGTTTAATAAATATGTATATTTCTATTATTTATTTGATATTAAGATTATTCGTATAATATTGTATAGTGTATATAGTATAATACATTTTATTATTAACCTTTTATTAAGTAGGTACTGCCTTATTTAAATTCAAACATGACCGATGGTGTCCTACACCTGGTCTGTTTATGTGCTCCACTTTCGTGTTATGAACACCTGGTTTAGATATTATTTGTAATTAGAAGAACACCTTGCTGTTTTTGATTGGATCACTTTAGTAATACAATTTATTGAGTTCATTTTCGTATTTCGGAATATATGTTGGCAATTTAACCGACAGATTCTTCGACGTTATGATGTCCTGGTACTTCATATTTTAATTGTTAAAGGAAAATACAAAAATGCTGGTGATGGAAGTCTGCAACATTGAAATTAAAATAAATAATTAATATATGCGTATTACAGGAATAATTTGAAAAATCTGAAAGGCAACCCAAAACAAAGCAGCATTAGGCAGAAACAATCGTACACGGAACAATAGTGTAACATCTGGTACGCAGATTTAGGGGCACAGATGTTCTGGATTACCTAAGTGTTTATGACCGCCTGGTACTTTGTTTGTGTCTTTCTTTATTGTTTGGTTACTTGGGACTTGTGTAGGTACTTTTGTCACATCTATAAGCTAGGTATGTTGAAGTTAACGTAAATTGTAAGATAAACAGGCACATGAAACATTCCAGTTTAGTTCAGTTTGCGATAGTGGATACGACTTTTAGTGACTGACATTAGACAACGAACAAGTAACAAAGGAATAGATAAGTAGGCACATACGACATTCCAGCTTAGTTTAAATTTTCTATATTGTTTTGTTACTATTCACATTTTTGCGAACAAGAAGGAAGCTACTGAACTCTATTGTAGATAACATGCCAGCTTAGTCTAGTTTTTCTATATCATAAAGATATAAAAGATAGACTAAAAAGTACTAGCTCATTCCTGCGATTCCGGCCGCTTCGTCACGTTTACCACGCTAACGAGAATCCCATGTCTTAATCCAGGTCGTAAACTATCTGTGTGCCTAATTTCAGCGAAATCCGACCTGTAGTTTTTCGTAAAAGAGCAACAAACTAATACATCTGCACAAAATTTTTGCTTTTATAATATTAGTAAGATCTAACACGCCTAAAGAAACGTAACTTTTAATTTTATATATTACCTCACGATTGACGATTCACGATCAGGACTTCACGAAGCTCGATAAACAATACTCTTCCTGTGTACTTCGTGGTCTCGGGAACGTGATAGCTTCAGTCAACAAGTCAGCGAATTTGCTCTTGTGGTAGTTTCGACAATAATTAACACATGATTACCGCCCTTAGTACGAGTTTCCTTTTTAAAACAGTAATTGTTTACGTTTTCGGTCATCATTGCATAGTATTAAAAGTATGGCCGAAAACGTGCAAATGTGAAAATGTATAATAGTGGAAACGTAATAGATTCGTATTAAGAGCACAATGATAAATATCGTCGTTTAAGTTCTAGCACCGCGTAAGTCATTTTTTGGCGGTAATGACATTTTGAAAATCATCGTCATTGGAATCGAAATACGCGTCGTTTTGTCCAAACAGAATCACATACGACAGAATAATACCTTTAAATTATGGAAAATTAAAAGTACAAAATGGAACTTCAGTTGCGTCTATGTAAAATTAATCGGTTTTTGTCTCTCCAAAAAAATTTCCAAAAATGACTTACGCGGTGATAGAACTTAAACGACGATATGTAATTCGAGCTGTATATTATTTTCAAGTCTGAGGCCGTGGGAAGATTTAGTAATTTAATAAACCTAGGCATTCTTAAGAACCTAACAGCGGAGGAGTAGCGACAAAATTTCAATGGCTCAAAGTTTACTGAGAAATAACAATACAGTGTACGTAGCGGATAAAATATTTCTTCTAAAAATATTGAAATTGTGAAGTCTTGATGCATGAAATAGAGGTCCAAAACTTTTCAAGCGGTCAAATATCTCTCACAACGAGTCAGAGACCCTAAAAGGAGTCTACAACCGTTTAGTTTTTGCTTAAATTTTAGACCCTTACAACTGAAACGCGGTGCGATCGTATATTGAACTTTTTCTCTAAGAAGCGGAGTGTATCGATTTTTTGTCAAGTATCATGGACCTCGGAAGGTCGTTTGAAAAAACACGAACAGCTGTTTGGAGTCTGTTGTCAGATGAAACGGTTTTGCGCAGCTGACGATCATAATACACGAGGTAAGAATAAGTTTGTAGCTTGTTGTGCGTTTTGAAGAAAATGATCGGTTCGGATCGTATTGGCGCGAGGAACGAGCATAGATAATTTAGTTTTTATTTTTTAAGCGGCAATAACTATATTATGATAACAATGATTATATAACTAATAATTATGAAATAATCACATTGCGAAATAATCATTTTTAAAGTTTAAAAAATAATATAACGTTAAAATTTATTTTTAAAATGTAAGATTTAAAGTATGTTCCTATTAATAATGTAATCATTTGATCATATTTAATTATGCCATTTAATTAGTAATGGGACAATTTGTATTATTAATTAAGATAGTTTTCGTATATTTAAAAATGTATATAATATGTGTAAATCAAAAAACTATCAGTAAATAATTTTATTGTTACCATGAACCCAAAAAATATTTATTCTTCTCGCAACTTACATAGAAGATTTTAAAGTTAAGTGAACATCTTTATATAGGTTTAGGTCAAAGAATTTACAAAGATCATTATATTTTTTACAAAATAAATGGACTCCGTTCAAAACAGCTGTTGAAATAAAAACAAGTGCTAGCGAGAAGGTCGATGGTATATCAGGTATGTGTGAGTGAGACGGCTATACAACATGTGTTAATTGTAAATAAGGGAATGTTACTCATATAGTAAATATTGTAGTCTTTTTTTTTTAAAGGAAGCCAGTAATAAAAATAGTTGTTATTAAAAGTATTTTCTTTTTTAATAAAAAAAATGATTATGATATTAGCTTAGCATCTAAATTGATAGTAGAATACTTTATGATTATTTGGTTCTCAAATTTAAAAAAAAGTATTTTTCAAATTTGACACTTATTTTGTATTTAAAAATGCTAATGCTAACGCATCTGCAATTTATTATATTATTATTATTTTATTAATAACATAAAGCCTGGTCGTGTAATAAATAATAGTACCAGGAATACATAACCGTTCAATATTTCAATAGTAATTTACAACTGCTCAGCTGTTCGGCGTTCAACACCTTTCGCCAAATGCATACACCTGTCCCTTTCTCGCAATACCATTTACTCTCCTGTCCTTGTCTAGCGTGCCATTTGAATCGGCAGCTGCGTACTCACCTACTACTGAATGCAGATGTATGTTCGATCTCTTCTCTCGTATGGTGTTAGATAGAGAGAAGGGAGGCAGATGTGTAGATTATACTGATATGGATTAAGGAAAAAATTACACCTTTTGCGCGTTAGGAACGCCTTATCGGGGAAAAAATAAGCATAACACAATACAGTATTATTCCTACTAAGATATTTTATTGAAATACCAAGAACTAAAACCACGTGATAAATAATAAAAACCAAATTACAAATATTGCAAACGGTAGTCACTTCCGAACGTAGAAAAATGAAACAAAGAACGTTCCAAATTCAAACAATCAAAACACTAAACTTTTATTGGAAACCGTTAAGTTCTGTTGATCATTGATAAAATTTACTAGCGATTTCTGAATCTTATTACAGAAAACTAAGATTTAAAATTCGAACGCACGGATTCAAATGATAATTTACATTACAAACCATAGTACATCACGCATTCGAATAAGGAATTTCATAGCTTGTTATAGTGAAGACAGTGTATAAGGCTGCGTATTCACTGACCGTCTTCTGCTAAACATATTCTTATCAAATTTTTGTTTTAGGAAAGATTAAATTAGGCTAATAAAAAAAAACTAAATATTTAAACTTTGTACCAATATGGTTTGATGAGGCCTTCACCACACCTAATTCTAATTCTAAATTCTTTGATCTTAATAGAATCGTGTGTATTCCAGATGACTTACACTTATGAGGCGATATAGTCCTTAAGACAGGAAGCTCATATGAAAACGGTTTCAAGTAAAACAATAATTAAGTGTACAGCATTCTTATTTACTGCTTATTTTAAAAACACTATTCCCGTACCCAATAGAATGGTAAATACTTTTACACACTCAATTGTTTTAAACAGTCGTTTTCGTCCCAATCAGGTAGATAAGTTAATGAATGGTAAGCGTTAGACCGAATCTAAGCTAATGATCGTGAGAATCGAGCGTGGAATGTTTTCGGCCGTTCGAAATTTGAAATGCGTTCGAAATCCAGTGTTCGCTGTTACAAAATTTGGTATCATATTGTGGGAGAAATCCCTCTATGAAACATTTACTAGCGTACAAGTTAGATTACTTGAAGACATACTCTAGAAAGGAATTTCGTCGTACTCTTCACATACTTTGGTTTTGTATAGTAACCGCTATGAACCATGGACATCTGTTATAAACTCTATAAACGCACTACCTTGTTGGCCACAGACGAGTTATACGTCTTCTCAAAACAGTTAGAACTCGCATAAGTATATCTTTACTTAAGTTATCCAACACTCACAGAACGACGAATCCAGAATTCAGTAGCAAATAAGACTGCTGTTATTAGGCGAACATAAGTGTGGCGGTGGTTTCTCTGGAGTTAAATCACAAGAGGTTTTACGACTTCCTTACGATCTATGTTTAAGGGTAGAAGAGGCACTTTATTGCCTATGATGTATACTTCTCGAGACTGCTCCATTATTTTAGATTTCTATATTCCTATATCATTGATTGTAACATGTAAAATTGTTTATAGAAGATAATTAATTATAAGATTTATTGTCTATGCGTACTGTATTTGCTTCGTTCCCATGCTTACAACAATCATATTTTTAAAAATAAACGTTACGAAACCGTTTATTAATGGGCAATAAATAACTATAACTTACACACGGACAAGCGTAATAACTTATTATTATGTAGTATAGATAGAAGGTACCAGGGCGGCATGGTGTGAGAGCGGGGTCGCGAGGTCGTGGGATGCTCCTAGTTTGTACGCAATAGCCCAGTGTTGCCGCTTTCCGGGCTTTATGTTGCCGTTTGTGCAACCGTTTCGGGGAAATTGTCGCGTGATTTGCATTTTGGTGCTAGGATCTGAAGTTGCATTTTATTTGCGATTTAAAACATGTAATTTAGGTATATTTCAGTGTCGATTGATTTATCTAGTTAAAATGACTAATCAAGCTCTTATATACATCAATAAAATGTTCATAAACGATTGTAAAAAATTGCTTTGGAATACATAAAATCATTCGATTTTTTCCAAACGTCACAGAATCCTAAAAAGCTAGCCAGGTATCACACAGCAGACTGTTCCGGTTATACCTTTGGTTACGGAACTCTTAAACAGCTTCGTGTCACACAAGACAGACAACAGAGGCTTTTTGTCATACCTCGTCCCATTTTCACCCATTACCTACACACTATTATCACACAAGATTGACAGTGGAGGCGTATCAATAGACTTGCGTTTTCATCTTTTCGCTACGGAACCCAAAAAGCTACGCAAAAGTTACGCAACACACAAAACAGACAGTCGTGGTTTATCAATAGCCTTTCGTTTTTACCCTTAGGTCCCGGAACCCTAAAATCTAGCTACGTAACAAACAAGACAGACGGCAGTTTTTTGTCAAGCTTTATCCCGATTTCACCATTACCTACGGAACCCTAAAAGCGAGCTACGCATCACACAAGACAGGTAGTGGGGGTTTATCAATAGGCTACGGAACCCTAAAAGCAAACTACGTACATTATCATTATGTTGCCCCAGTTTGTAGTGTGATGTACGACTATCACAATTATCTCCGTACGCACTGAGTTCCACCTATCAAAAGGTAGATAAATTTTATCGCCGTTCCCACGCCGAAAAAAACCTAATTAATGCTCTTGTTGTACCACTGGCTCTGCAGCGATGTTTCCAAGATGATAGAAAGGTCTAGACTTATTTATTAATTAGTACTTTTATTTTTAAGTATTCTTCATATTCTAAAGACTAGTTTTTATCCCGTGGCTCCGCCCGCTTCGGTCAATTTTACCACGGTAACGAGTATCCCATGTGGTAATCCAGGCCGTAAACTATCTGTGTTCCAAAATTCAGCGGAACCCGACCAGCAATTTTTGCGTAAAAAGGTAAAAAAAAAAACTCACATCCTCAAAAAGTCGTATTTATAATATTAGTACGATTTCTAAACATGCCATCACGAGACATGCTTATTCTGATTCTAAAATTATATAAATAATTACTTGTAGGTACTTACTTACCAACGTTGTTCTGTTACCAGCCCTTAAATATACCCTTTTTTTGCAATAATATAATGTTTTCTTGGTTAAAATATTTTCAATCTAATAAAAAATGGTTAGTTCCTCGTCTTTAGTGAGACTAAGAACCAGTGATAATAACTTAAGTGATGAATGAGAGTTTTCTTACACCGTAATCGGTTTAATTCGAGTCACGGCGCATCTAATGCGCCGGAGATCTGGGTTGTTCGTGACGAGTGACAGAAAGGCTTTTTATGAGTAGTTGGACGTGTTCTGGCAATACTGGTACGTTTATGATGTTTTTAAGTTGGCCGTGGTTTCTGGCAACACTGACACTTTTATGACGTTTTTGAATTGAACTTGGTTTTCTGGCAACTCTGGTATTTTTATGATGTTTTTGAGTTGGACGTTGTTTTCTAGCAACACTGATACTTTTTCGGTGTGAAAGCACTGTACTTCCTGATGTAAAGATGTAGAATATTTGAGGTTTAGGACTTAGTTGATCTGATAAATAAGTTGATGTCTCTGAAAATCGAGACTCCCAACTTAGTCCTTTAAGAAATTCAAGGCATTTCGAGGTCCTAGGTCTATCTGCTGTTGTTGTTATGTGATAATGCTGGTATGATCCCGTAGTGTAGAAGGCAAAAGGTGATAGAACAAGAAACATCCCGACTTAGTCTTTAAGCATTTCGTTCGGTATCTAAGTATTACCAACGTAACTACTCGTAAATAATGAAGGACATGATGCGTTCAAAATTAGTCTTAAAGCATATAGCCGTGTATCTTATTATTTCGTTAACTTACTTAAAATGAGATATTAAAATAAAATTTATAAAGGAGGTACGAAAGGTAAGACTCTACGTGTGTACTTATATGGAAAGAAATCTTAGCCTGCAGGTGTAAGCTCTTTAAAAAAACATAAAAGTAAAACTCCAAAGATAAGCCTTAATCGCTTACGATAATTAAAAATAACTTTTAAAAGCAACATTACGGTGTCGTAACGTAAGTCCACTGAGAAATCACACGGTGAGAAAAAACGAATCTAATTAGTAAGCTTTTATCACTTACCTGTATGCCCAGATATTTTCCCACAAAACTTTCAATGCGACTTTTTTTACAACACTTTTCGGAAATTGTAAACAGATGTTTATGGCAACCCTTTCGTTTTGAAATTTTCGAACTTCGAACAAATGCGTGGGAATAAAATTGTCAATGACTATTGCCAAAATTATATAGACCGCTATAAAAACATAAATCGTCCTTATTTGCGAGTAATAAGATGGATAATTGAAGTTACTGTGTGTCGAAGTAAGTTGGCCGAATCTGTTACAAGTTGTGAATTCTAAATTCAATTGTTGTGAGCGGCCATTGCAATGTTTCGCTTCCGGGATGTACCGTACACCTCCTGTATGTTTATGGACACCTTGTACTTTTTTGTAATAGTATCGTCCTAATTTAAATTTTTTGCAAAAAAAATGTTTACATAAGTCATTGATTGAGTTTCAATGCCGCTGTTTTGAGATATTTTTATTGTAATTTAATAAATTTTGAAAAACAATTCCCGGAATGTTTTCGCACATGTTCAGGTAATTTATACCTTCAATACCTTTCAATAAACTATTTTTGGACTTACTAGTGCACAAACTAGGTATGTTACAATTAATATAAATAAAAGAACGGCAAAATAAATTAGCTTAAAGTTAAAATCACAGCCAATTAATCAATTACTTATGAATATTCATATATTTCTACAACTGGCAATGAAAACACAAATAAAGATAAACATTGAATAATTCAGGTAACTTTCGTCTGACTCATTCATTGTTTACGTTCCGACGAACGACCCAGTTATCGGCGAACATTTTTAATTATTTACAAATGTAACATGTACAATACTCGATAACAGATCGATATATCGTTAAAACTATTGAAAGGTGAACTTCCCACGGACCGTGAGAATTGCGGCCGGGAGAAAGAGACGGGTGGACATCTCGCTCGAAAACCAATAAGTGTGAGCGAGACGTGTGATGCGCAGCGTACCAATTACGTAAACAGTTATCTGTCAATCTACGATATGGGATAATCTCTTCTAATCTCTTATGTTAGAGCTCTGATTACAGTGTAAGTTGATGTGTCACTGTCAAAGTTTCTTTTTATATTGGTATTGTTCTACGATTCTGTTTTGGAATGTTTTGTATTTTGAATTTTGAATATTCATCGAATTCATGTAATCCTGGTAGTAATTAGGGATATGGTTGTTTCAATAATGAAAAATACATAAAAATACATTTAATCTTCTTCTACTAAAAGTAATGGAAATATTGAAAAAATGGAAATAGTAAATCACCTTCAACATAAAATGAGGTCTACCAAAGATTACTTTTAAAATATTATCATAATTAAAGTATTTAAAATTTCAAATCAATAGGTTATGTGGAAGTTGTAAATTTTGTTGCAAGATTTGACTCATAGTTAATAAAATTTGATGATAAAACAAGTTTCGTGTTTCCCGCGAAATCATAGAAAAGGAAGGAAGTAAGAATGAGACGGCAATACAAACATAAACATTGCGAACAGCCAATGAAAGTGGTTAGATTTCCTGTTAAAATACTGTTGAATATAACTTTCAAATATTATTTCTATGGATAAAATACGCTGGCTTTGTAACAACATGGTGTATACTGCTCCATCCCTTAATACTCACTAAAATTAATTTCGTATGTACCAGGCGGTTATAAAGAGCAAGAGCTTATTTTCCCATACCATGAACACTAAAAAACAATACAGATCGTCGAACCAGTCTAGAGCAGAGCGATCGTCAATTAATTTAATTTTATGCAACAAAAGGCATCCATTACAACTTGTAACGGTATCGGTGCTTAAGAATAAAACATAATAGGCCTAAGACGAGCTTCCCACGCCATTAATTACGTGGAAAAAGAAAAATAAGCTGTCACTTGCAGCGTAAAAAGCGCGGCAATGACAAATGTTTTATGAAAAAAAGCGCGGCTTTGTTTTGTTTTTAATTACAACCTGCCAGTGTTTATAAAGTTGTTTAGTCTGGTGGGTGGGTCATGTTTGTATATTTATTCCGCCAATTTTGTTTAAATCTCAGATTACAGTTAATGAAGATATCATTATTTTTCGTTATTTTAACAATTTCTCCTTATTCCTTTACCATCTGCGTGTATTTTGGGAGTTTTAATCAAAATATGATAATAACATTAATCAAATAATAAATCTCGGGCATTGACTTAAATAAAAGAGCGTCCTGATAAAAAGTGCTACTTTGAACTACTTATTTGGATTAGTTTATGATTGGATAATAATATCTATATTATTGCGAATTATCACTATTATTATATTCGACTATCCTATCGATATTGTTTCAATATTCCAAGGTCACGATAATATCGACAGACTGAATCAAACTATCAACACTACTGGCTAGTAGAAGCGACGGAAAAAAGAAAACTAAAAATGGCGGACAAAAAGAGCATAAATGACAATTACATCGTGGGAAACGGGATGTTGACCGTTATGTCTGCCCGCTGTAGTTGTCTATTTTTAAATTGCATGTATGGCCATCTTAAAGCCTGAATTGTACATAATAATTGGCTATTTTTATACAACAACTAGGCGGCTTTTTTTTTTACTGATTATTGACAAACGCTGTTGCTTCACTTGGCATTATTGATGTGAAAGAAAAAAATTACTGATTGTTTATCTTTTTTTTAAATTATTTGCTGCCTTAACTTCTTGCCTTTCAGCTAAATTTTATTAAGTGTCATAATCGCGTTTTTCATGTAGAAAGTTTGGGTATAGATTCAACTGATACAATGTATCAATAAATGTATTTATAATAAAATAAATAAATACGTCACGGTTTGTAAATGCTTATCTCCAAAACTACCAAAGTGTACCAAAATAAAAAAATAAAAAAAATTCGATTAGCAAGATGTTACTGTTGTCAGATTTTTGAAGCAAGACAATGTACGCTCTTATAGTGAGAAAGCATATTTTATTAATTTATTACCTAACTAGCTTTTTCCCGCGGATCCGCGCGCATTACATACGTTTACGATGGTAATGAGAATCCCATGACACAAACTATCTGTGTACCAAATGTCATCCAAATCCAACCAGTAGTTTTTGCATGGAGTTACAAACACACATACATCCTCACAAACTTTCTTATTTATAATATTGGTAATACATACATCAAAGTTATTCACACATCGTAAATACTTGAAATTCTGACATCGTCATATTTACTCACAGAAACTTTACATTTTATTATCTGTGATCGGGCACAGAGTAAAATACATAAGATAAGAATGAAGTTTAAAAAAAATCTATTAGTTCTATTACAAAACGCATACAAATTAGCGTTTATCGTCAACAGTAGGTAATGGTTGGAAGAAAATGTTAATTTGGATAGAATGAGTTCCCACGGTAACGAGATGGGAAGCTGCGTTTATGGCTTTAGTTGTAAAATATACACAGTGAGAACGAAAGGGATCGAAATCAAGATTTCGGAAAATTGTGTCGTTCTTTTTTATAATTATCCGACTACGTCAGAAGGAGCGTAATGTTTTTCGAGCGTATGTTATTATTATTATTCGCTTTTTTCCTTTATTTTTTCACACACGCTTTCTACACTCATAGCCCCACACTAGGATTTTCTCCTGTGTCGTGGGTGCCATGGACACACAAAGACGAATACACAAACACCCAGACCCAGAACAGAAACCTAAACTCATCGTTCAGATTTCGGAATGGCCGGGGGTCGAACCCGTGACCCACTGCGTGTCAGACCGGTATGGTGACCGCTCCGCCACGCGGGTCGTCAATGTATGTATGTTAATGTAATGTATGTATGTTTGTTGGGTATGTATGTCCATTTATTTGGCTAGTCTTACAGCCCTAACGGCTTAACAAATTGCAACATATTATGACATATCATTGGATTCGACTCAGTTGTGAAAGTGACATATATTTTTTTATCTATGGCAACTGACAACTGAAAATGGGGGAAGGAGATATTTTTTTAATATTAAAGTAATAAATAACCTGGTATTTTATTTGAATATTTTAATAATTTTATATTTCCTTTTCTACATTACCCTAAAAACGGGGTAACCTGTGAACACTGGCAACCCTAGACGAATATCTATATCCGTAACGTAATCGATATTATATACATATATCAGTAACAAACCGATACCACAACCGCAAAGCGGACGCTCGAACTAACCATATCCTAAATAAGGCAGAAACATCCCAAGATTGTTGTATGAAGTTTCACACGCGTTCCTATAGAGAAATATTGATTTTCTACGCGTTATGGTACCCTGGTAGTCTGGTTTTGCGGAAGTCAACTTTTCTGGGTTGACAGGTGCGTTATGAATGTGTGGGTGTGGGTGGTTATTTAACTAAACTCAAAAATATATGAAATAAAAATGAGGAAAAATGTTTAAGTCTTTTGTTCAGGTAACGAATTAAATGTCAATATTGACACATGACGGAAAAAAGATGGCCGTGTATTATTAAAGTTAGGCTTAAAGGCGCCAAGGTAAAGCCGTAAAACATTTTAAATAATAATAATACCAATATTTTAGTTTTTTTAGCGCTAATGCTTAAATACCTAATATTTAGAGAAAGCCATGTAATAACCTAACCTAATTATATCTTAAATAAGGCAGAAACATCCCAAGATTGTTGTATGAAGTTTCACACGCGTTCCTATAGAGAAATATTGATTTTCTACGCGTTATGGTACCCTGGTAATCTGGTTTTGCGGAAGTCAATTTTTCTGGTTGGACAGGTGTGTTATGAATGTGTGGGTGTGGGTGGTTATTAATTACTAGAAGATTTTGGTTTGAAACTAAAAAAATCCGAAATAAAAGTGCTACAAGTCAGCTGTGTTACAATATGTCCCGGCTGAGCTTAAGCTCGCCACAAAAACTCTGTAAAGCTGTCAAGGCCAATAGGGCCAACAGCAACTACACAATTCGAAAAAAAAAAAATGTGTTACAATAATAAAACGCTATCTACACTCATAGCCCCACAGTAGAATTTTCTCCTGTGTCGTGGATGCCATGGACACACAAAGACGAATACACAAACACCCAGACCCAGAACAGAAATCTAAACTCATCATTCACATTTCTGTCTGGCCGGGGATCGACAGAAATGTGAATGATGAGTTTAGATTTCTGCGTGTATGATGACCGCTCCACCACGCGGGTCGTCAAACTCCATTGTGGTTTTGCGTCAATAAATGTGAATGAAATTTACATTATCTCAATTGTTATCATTTTGGTTAAGTAGCAAAGACTTTCATCTGCTCTAGAAATTAGCTCTTACTTAGATCAGATCAACACAGATTATTATCTACAAAAATAAATAAAATAAAATAAATGATGTGAATTTGTTTCAATTTTAGCCAATTTAGAATTGATTTCTTAATAGTTTTGAAGGTGGTCTTTTTGGTTCGACTCCGGAAGCACCACCGCCGCACCTATTTCTGCATAATAACAGCAGTGTTATGCGCTGTTGTGTTCTGGTCTGAAGGGTGTGGTAAGGGAGACATATTTTTCCGAGGCATTCCATCT
>MOOZ01000232.1:41157-53677 GCA_002930495.1 Cecropterus lyciades | reverse complement strand
GGGACTGAATAAATAACTAAACTTTTGAAGAAAAAAGGGGTGACGACAAGAAGGGGTAAAGCAGCTATCGCGCGCGTTCGTTTTTTATGCACTGTTTTTTCCGTTTTTTAACACCGCGGCGCCACTGGTCACCTACACCTCCCGCGCCCCTTGACCCGCTCACGTCTCCTGCGTGTTACCCGTATTTATTATAGAAACATTACATATTACAAAAGAAAATATAATAATCATTTTTTTAAACTTAAAAATTTAGTAATAAAATTCACTAAGCGCGTCGCCTACATTCACTTTTTATCATTTTTAAGCAGATGAGCAATGCAATTCCTCTGATGGTAAGTGGTTACTACCGCCCATGGACATCTGTAAGCAACTTCATATAGAACACGGGTTCTATCTGCAGTCGATCAGATGCGTTGCTACTCCCGAGGACTAGATGCAATGTGTATGTTACTCGTCTTCACAAATTTAACAATTCTTTAATGGGTCAGTGTATACGGTTTTATAATAAACTTTCTATGGAAATCAGAAACTTGTCAATAAGTAAATTCAAAGCATTGATTAAGACCAAACTTTGCCGCAAAGCATAATATAAAATTTCTGAATACATAGAAGACAAGGCAGCTTGGGACTGATCAATAATATATATTTCAATGGTTAATTGTCAAAGTGTAGCGTATCTTGCCAAACAAGTCTCTGTTTAGTCAAATGTAAGGCAACATACCGAAGCTAGCTTTTATTGCCCATGTTATAAACAAGTAAGCATGTAAGAAAAAATATTGTAAATGACAATTTGTAAGTGCCCCCGTAGGCCTATGCAAAATAAAGACATTTCATTTCAGATGTATAGATGGACGCCTCATAAATAAGTGAGCCGGCGTTACCCCAGTAAGAAAGTAACACCTAGTGATATGAGTGGTACATAATATTAGTGCTCAATCCGCTGTAAATGTGCGCCGAATAAAAAAATTCTGCATGTCGTTTCGAAATAAACGGAAAAACAATTCCTACTAGGGTAACGTTGTCCTAGCAGGAGAATTCTAAACGAATTATCAGGGAGTTAAAAATTGCACATGAGCAGACAGCTTATCGTCGTTTAAGTTCTAGCACCACGTAAGTCATTTTCTGGCGGTAATGAAATTTTGAAAATTATCGTGATTGGAATCGAAATACGCGTCGTTTTGTCCAAACAGAATCAAGGTACGACACAATAATACCTTTTAATTATGGAAAATTAAAAGTACAAAATGGAACTTTAGTTGCGTCTATGTAAAATTAATCGGTTTTTGTCTCTGCAAAAAAACATTCCAAAAATGACTTACGCGGTGCTAGAACTTAAACGACGTTATATTTGTTAAATTTGTTAATTACGAGTTAAAAAACCCTACAACAACAACACCTGTTGCGTTACCGCAGCAGGACTTCACAAAACTTACGCCGCGTCACATGTAGTCTAGTTTTCCTTATTCTTATTATATTCGCGTTATTAAGTTTGAGTAGCACACGAGCAGCTTATGGTAAGTCGTCTATGCCGCCTTCATATAGAACAGCAAATTATGCGAAATTGCAACATGCAAAATATGCGAGATAAAACTTTATATTAACTTTGACGACCCGCGAGGTTGAGCGGTCACCATACCGGTCTGATACGCAGTGGGTCCCGGGTTCGATTCCCGGCCAGACAGACATCTGAATGAAGAGTTTAGTTTTCTGTTCTGGGTCTGGGTGTTTGTGTATTCGTCTTTGCGTGTCCATGGCACCCACGACACAGGATAAAATCCTACTGTGGGGCTATGAGTGTAGAAAGCGTTTATGTTTATGTTACATTTGATGTTATATTTCTATCACACTAAAGATATTCATCTAGTTGCAACATGTAGCCAAGCGGCCGCGTCGCTTAGCGTCCCTCCTTGCGTATTGTACAGCCACGAGCATAAGTATCTGACTATGGGCACGTCAGCAAAAATATCTGCCCCAAGAACGAGTTCTATAATATCTATTTGCAAGATTGCAGCAAAAATATCTGACATTAATAGCCAGCATAATCAAGTGACATCAAAATAATATGATGAAAATGTACCTACGTCAAATAATTGTGACTACCTGTCGGAACAAAAATATGTGACGATTAATTCCAAAATAGGGTCCCGTTTTTACCCCTTAGGTACGGAACCTTACTAAATAAGGAGCGAAAATTGGGGATTAATACTATTTAATAAGATTCATAACTAAAAATACTTCGCCGATCTCAGATTTACATCGTTGCTCAGTAGCTCTGTTTGCGAAGACTAGGCTAGTGAGATAGTTAAAAATAATTAAACAAATCATAAGAACGCCACGTTACCTAAAAAAAGGCACATTTATTAGCATTTCGTGACAGGTCACATTATTTTGGAAATAATGTCGTCACAAATTTTTGCAGAGTAGTCAAATTATTTGATGTACATTTTCATCACATTATTTTAATGTCACTTGATTATCGTCGTTTATGTACTAGCACCACGTAAGTCATTTTTTTGGCGGTAATGAAATTTTGAAAATCATCGTCATTGGAATCGAAATACGCGTCGTTTTGTCCAAACAGATTCAAGGTACGACACAATAATACCTTTAAATTATGGAAAATTAAAAGTACAAAATGGAACTTTAGTTGCGTCTATGTAAAATTAATCGGTTTTTGTCTCTGCATAAAAAAATACAAAAATGACTTACGCGGTGCTAGAACTTAAACGACGTTATGCTGCCTGTTACTGTCAGATATTTTTGCCGCACTCGTGCAGACAGATATTATTGAACTCGTTCTTGGGGCAGATATTTTTGCTGACGTGCCTATAGTCAGATACTTATGCTCGTGACTGTACATCAAGATCAACGTAAATAAACGTCCATCAAAACTCCGCAAAAATGTTGCAGAGGCGGAAGCGGAGGATAGATTTTTTGCGGAAGTCCCGCAGTAACAAAGACCGAGGCCGAGTTCTGTCACAACCCTAGCTTAAACAGTAGAAATAGAATCAAATAAAACAACTCAGTCACATCCATAGGTTTATTTTAATACAACCAGAGAGACAAACTTAACTAAGAGAATTATACATTCTTTTAGAATTTTTGAAAAGTCCCTTGTGTAGGCGGTTCTTCATTATTAATTTTATACATATTATAATACATTTTATTGAAGTTATACTTATTTAAGCGCTTTTGGGAAAATAGATAAGTGTCTACCGTGTAGAACGAAGTAGCTGTTAGATATATAAATACAGTTTTTCTTTAACGAAGTAGCTGTTAGATATATAAATACAGTTTTTCTTTAACGAAGTAGCTGTTAGATATATAAATACAGTTTTTCTTTAACGAAGTAGCTGTTAGATATAAAATACAGTTTTTTTTATTATTACAATGAAATAGCAAACGAGCGTGCGGTCTACCTGATGGTAAGTGGTTACTGCTGCCCATGGACATCTGTAAGCATTTTCATATAGAACAGGAGTTCTATATTAAGTCTATGAAAAATGCGTTGCCACTCCCGAGGATTAAGATGGTCGCCATGAGGCGATCGTCTTAGGTACGGTACGTACGGTGGTACAGTCGAAGCTCCTTATGCGCCTGGGAATGTTCCGCCCATATGCCGCGAATACAGAAACCATGGATGGATGAAACGCATGACCAGCTACTCAAAGAAAGCTGACGCGCTAACAGATGGTATGAATGATGAATGATGGTATGTATGAATCTATTTACTTTTAACGAGTAGATCAATGAGTAACGAAATTTTCACGCGAGAATACAACATATAGTCATATTTTTTTACCAGAGAATACTGAAAGAAAAGGCTTTGAGTGTAATTACTTCCGTCTATTGATTTTAATTTTCTTTTTTTTAATTTAATCTTTTACTTCAGACATAGTCCGGATATTGATCGTTTGCTCGGTTTTAATATATTTGAATACATGTCTCATAGTCGGAACGAAAGGGGATGAAAATTTCGGCAAAATGAGATAAATAGTTCAAGCTACTAATAGTGTAGTTAATCGTCTAGCGCAGTGTTTTCAATCTTTTTCATGACACGACCCCTAAGTGGGTCAATTAAAATTTTTTTCGCGTAACATAAGGATTATCATTTTGGTAATTTATCTTAATGTCTTTTTAAAATTTGTTAATACCTTTACTGAACTTCTCTCGACCTCTCGCGTAATACAGAGTAATCGCAACCCCCAGGGGGTCGATCCAATCAAATTGAAAAACACTGGTTTAGCCAATTAATAAACACGATTTCGTGGTAAAACAAACGACGTACGACAAACAAATGTTACGTCCCTTCAATAACCACGCGCTTTCAGAAACTTCTCATAATTCAAACAATTTGTTATTTCTGTAAAATGAAAATTTAAGAAAAGTCCCGTTTATTTTGACCGCGCGATATATAAAAATATATATATATATATATATTTACGCCAAAAAAGCATAACTTTCAACTAAAGTACATAAACTTACACATATCTAAGCATTTTAGGGAAGAAAAGCTAGCCTGTATGATTATGTCGTTAACTTAGTTAATATGCTATATATTTAATTATATAATAAAAATCTTCCTGTATCCATTTACATAAGAGATAGATAGGAAATTGTGCACATTTTCACTTAATTGTAAAAGCACTTAATTGTAAAAGCACTTAATTGTAAAATACCTACACGTAATACAGGGACACATTTATCTTAAGATATTTTAGTAGTCAGTAGTGTTGCCACCCTTTTTATTATATACTTTATGAGTAATTTATGACAAAAATAAAGAACGCGAAAATATAATTTTGCATGATCTGGGCGAAATTGAAGTTTGGTACTAAGCATTTTGTGTGAAACGTTATATTATTGGGATGTTACCTTACTTTGGCAATCTTTTAGCTCGTCAAAATGCAAACACAGATGAAAAGGATGGCAACCCTAATCGTAATATATCTATAATCTGAATCTAGCCTACTTTGCGCTTCCTGCTCTAACATTTTTTACACGCAATGACTTCTCGCACTTATGATAAAATCCTTTAACTACAATAGACAGTATAATTATGTTCTTTGTATATTTAATAATACGTTATTAATACGTTCACAGGGAATTCTGCTAATATTTTTAAAATTATTGGTTTTGAACATAAAGGTATTATATATAGAGTTGGGGAGACATACGGCTGCCTGTAAGCGGAAACGACCGATGGTTAGAAAGAGAAATAAAATTGCGTTACCCGTCTGTCTCTCTCTCTCCATGTAAATTTGAAAAAATTGCACCAGGAGTAGGCTGTTTTTTACAATTTACATACGATTTTGACATTTCATTACACATTGTCAACCCCAGAAATTCAATTACAAAAATAAACCGTCGAATCGTTTTATTATGCTCATTTTCACTAATTGCACATGCACGTTGCACATACGCGAGAAGAGAGATGGAGAATGTACCGCAATCTTCTCTCTCTTTTTAACCGAAGGATAGTTGGGAGCCTGGCTTTATTGCTTTATCTATAATACCTCTATGTTTTTAAAATCTTAAACTATTACCTTACCACCTATTATTTTTAAACTTTACTTACTTTTTATTACCATTAAGACATCCAATACACAGAGAAAGAGATAAGCACTTATTATTTTCTTAACAGCGTAGACAATTATTATTAATTTAAATATCATTACGACTAAAACTAATATTTAACTAAATCCTTACGCCTATATTGATATTAAATAATTCAGTAAATAAATGTCATTTTGGTAATAGGAACATAAAATTATAGGTAATTTCTTTGGAAAATTATAAAAAATATTTTCATAAATAAATATTTTTCTTCGAGATTGTACATGTCAATAAATAAAAAATATTTTTGGCATATATGTACTCCAAAAATATGTATAATATAAAAATAATATATGTATATGAAATATACAGTTTCAACAGTAAATAATTTATAAAAAAATGTAAAATTACGTCTCTCAATATTTTATTTGTCATTATTTGGCGAATATCCAAGTTGTTACTTGTAAAAATATGAAGAGTATATTTCATATTTATTCTTATTAATACAATTATATTTATAAATATATGCAACAAGACTCAAAATACATACGTCCAGATAAAATGTCGGAGAGGAACAGATGAATATAATTTTTAACTATTAAGAATTTTATTGGAAGAATTATTTTTGAACGCTATGGAGTATTTTGATGGAGCATTTCCAACAGAAACTCCATACGTGCGCACAATTTACACCTTTATGACATAAAATATATAAGTGTAATAAATATCTAGCGACAATAATAAATTTGCTTGTTTTAATCCTGAATGTAGACGCATTTAAATATTTAAAACATTGTGGTATATAATAAAAAAAACATTATTAAAAAAATCTTAATACTACACTAATTGACAAAAAGCTTTCAACTAATTGACAAAAGAATATTACTAAAATATAGTACACGGAGAGTATAAAAATATCATTTCAACGATAAGCTATAACAAATGGACACTGTGACTAGTTTAAATTTCCAAAAGTTGCCTCAACGAAACGTCATATGTTGTTTGGCAACACAAGCGATGTTAGGCTGTTGCCTACCATCGCTTGTTTTGTAATATTCCAATATGTTACGGGTACTCACGATAAGTGGTTTTTGAATTTATTTTTGCCGACATTTTCACCCAGTTATATGAATCGTAATTAGAAATTAATTATCACTGATTTAAGGTGAGGGAAAACATCGTGAGGAAACCAACACACCTGTGAGTTCTCTAAAAAAAAGAGTTCTCAAAAGTGTGTGAAGTCTATCAATTCGCACTTGGCCAGCGCGGTGGACTATGGCCTGAAACTCTCTCATTCTGAGAGTAGTCCCATGCCAATAATGGGTTGACGACAACATGGGTCGTGATCACGGCGAAACTGCGGTGGCGGGAGAAACCGTTGACAAGCACGGCTGGTACATTAACCTGTCTACCCTGCGTCTTAGTTTTTAATTTTTAGGCAAGAATAAATTTAAAAACCGCATATCGTGAGCGGTCACATAACTACAAATTCAAATGTTTTAATGCCGCGATAATATTAGTCTGAAATCATGTATTGATTAGTTTTGGCATAACACAATATTTTCATTTGCCATTTATTATAATAAATTAAAACTCAACTCAATCTAATGTCTTTTTAAATTACATTCATTAAATTTTACATTACTAGAATTATATGACAAGAAAGAGCAATATTCGTGCGTTTATCGGACAAACAGAAACTATTCCGTCATAGTAGTTCTTTTTCCGTCTTGTAGCATTTTTATTGGGACATTTCCTAGCCGTCGGGTCAAAGTTAATGCGTCAAAGTTACCAGAAATGTCAAAGACGTCAAGAAGTAAAAAGTAAGAGGCATTTCATTACTTTTTTTTTTTATTTACTTTACATTTTCATTTCTTGAAAAATCGCATTTTTTTAAATTTAATTATTGATATATTTGCGAACACTTTAAATAAAATTACATTTAAATCAGGCGTGTAGCTTTCAACTCTCTTAATTCTTAAAAAAAATCTTTATAATGTGTGTGTGTGCAATTCACACACGGCAAAAGCGAAATAATAAATGGTATTAAGACTTACGCCTTTCCAAAAGTCGATTAAATAATCATTACAGCTTACATTCGGACATATTATTTGGTATATACCAAACTTGAGCTCCCATAGAAGCTACGAAGTAAAATAGTTAGCGTGATTCAGAAAGACGTACAGCGCCATGTAGTTGTAGCGCTGACAACTTCGTAACGCGTTACGTCGAGTTTCAAATCACCATACTAAAGTTTCATGCCAACAGTTAATTTGACATTGACACTACTTCTATCTAGCGCAAGTTATTTTTATAATATAAAAGTCAGTTTGACATATCGCACAGTGAGAACCGATCTTCAAATTTCAAAAATTGAGCAAACTGCTTCTAAGAAACTAGTCTATCGTCTAGCGAATTAAAGTGATGATTTCGTGTCGTGTCCGAAAAGAACAAACATAAATATCACGTCTCTTTAATAACCATGCGCTTAAGAAACTCCTCAAATGCTAACACAATCTTGTTTTCTCCACAAAATGCAAATTTCATTAGGTCTCTTTTCTCACTGAGCGATATTTACAAAACGTCTAAAATTCAACATATTACCATAAAGAAATATTTGACATAAAACGTCCAAAGTTCAACAAATAAAATAAAAAAAAATTACTGAAAACATCTAAAATTCGACATATTTACAAAAAAGAAATTGACACAAAACATCAAAAGTTCAACATATTTATAAAAAAAAACACTTTTGCCACAAATCGTCAAAAGTTCAACATGATTATAAAAAAAACTTTTGACACAAAACGTATATTGTACATTAATCAAAAATAGTAAAATTGTAGAGTTACACAGTTAAGCAGAGTCACATAAGGTTCTGGCATTGTCTCGTTACATAAAACCACATAAGACACCTCTGTAAGCACATTTTTAGAAATGCTGTAATATTTTGACGTGATAACGTCTTATAAATCAATGAATACACGCACGAAAAAGCATGACTCATTGTCACGTTCCGCCTGAGCCTAGCGTGCGAGCGAGAGCGGCGAACAAGCGAAAGAGAGGCACGATCGGCCTAAGCGTTCGGCTTGTGACATTTATCTCTCTTCCACTCCATCAGTCGATGCTTTAACATTATTAAGTAAAATTATCGTCTGTAAATCGACTTTACAGACACCCAATTTTCTCACAATACAATACAATACAACATTTTACATTTCTTTTTATGATAACAAGCTTTAAAATAAATTGATATAGTGGTACGGGTCTTGCAACATATTTTTTTTATTAATTTAACTTACCGACTTTGGAATGCTTTAACATAAATGACGACGAATATAATAATAATTATTCATTAATTACGTAAGGATGAATTTGGCAATTTTTCACCCCTGTACCCGTTATACATACGTTCGGGGTTCGAAGAATCGTATGTACCCCTTGTACATACGATTCTTCGAACCCCCTCCCTGATATTCTAAGATTCTTCATATTTTTTGTGAATAATAGAATATTGTAACAAATCTTTATATCAAAGCCGTCAGCTTTGAACTAAAACAGGTACAGATTATTAATATAATATTTTTAAACAACTATCTAGTCTTTGAAATATCAATATTATAACCAAAACTAAGTATTTAAATAACCTTACATTGAGCAAACATAAATCTCTACATTATTAAACACTATAGAATATTATCTAAATAATATTAAACTTTTTTTTTACCAAATATTAATCATCATAGAATATTATCTAAATAATATTAAACTTTTTTTTACCAAATATTAATCATCATAGAATATTATCTAAATAATATTAAACTTTATTTACCAAATAGTAATCATCATGGGTTTTACTCCCTCCTCCCAAAATAAGAGCTTTCTAAATTTAACTCCTCTCCCCCTCAGGACCCTTACATAATTAATAATATACTAATGAGATGATCTGATGTCGGACCCGGATTGTGTCCGTCCGATTGCCAACAATTGAATTAAAAAAGATATTGTCCGTTTAGGCTTGTTGGATCTTGATAAAGCATCCATTTTAAATAATTAAAAACTTATTTAACATCTAGAAGAAGAATTCTACATACATCTATCCAATATATATATATATATTGGATAGATGTATGCATTTATATACATATACATATATATATAAATACAGACAAAATACAGGATAATGATTACTATCATTTGAAAACAATCTTTTTTTTTCATTTAGGCACGCCTTATTAAGTTCCTTTCTAATTTCATCGTTCTAAATAGCCTTTAGGAGTTTTCGATGCGAAAAAGTTTCTGGTACACTATCGTTAACGTCAAAATGGTGTCATAAAATTTAAAACTATTTAAATTATTTTATTACAGAAAACATTAAGCGGTATATTTTAATATGTAACGGGTAATTATGATACGCGTTATTAATTACTTACCGCCGATATTTCTAACCAGTTGCATGGATCGTGGTCAGTGGATAGAGATAGTTATTGCCGTGACGACGATCCATGCAACTGTGTGGAAATATCGGCAGTAAGATGTAAAACGCGTATGACGAGTACCCGTTAAAAATTAAAATGTATCAATTACGTTATAAATTAATTTAAAATCATACATTTACAAATATTTTAAAAATCATATTGTTAATTGAAATTTAGAAAGCATATTATAAAAAAATGTTATTATTCTGATAATTTTAAAACTTTTTTCATATTGAAAACTCACACTAAGGCCTTAGATCTATCAACGAATTGACGTCGGTTTTGCCAATTTTTATCCGCGTTACTATAATGGGTGGCAAGCGACATAATGGGTGGCAATGTCCACTTGACGGTATTCGAGCAAGCATTGGATAAATATTTACTTAAGTTTGTGACAATATTTGTGGTTTGTTACTCAGGAAAAAAAAAACGATTTCGCTGAAATTTGGCAAACAGATTTAGCACATAGGATATCCCTTATCGTGGTAAACGTGTCTGAAACGGGCGGTATAAGTTAGTATACGAGTATATAGATATAAACAGTGGTTTGTTAGTGGGAATAGAGTTGCAATAAAATGAGCGGCAGTGGTCATTAGTAGTTAAGTACGAATACAAACTGATTTTCGTTTAGATTTTAATTTTGTTCAGATATTATTTCCATTTTAAAAATTTGCCGCTCTTTAAATCACAAGGGTAGATAAGGGGAATAATTCTGATATTCAAAATTTCTGAAACAAGACGTCTGTACCGTTCATATTTGACAACAAAACACATATTTAAATATGTAACAGGTGCTCACGATATGCGGATTTATTTAATTTATTTTTGCCGATATTTCGATCATGTTACATGGATCGTGGTCACGAAACTGCGGTGGCGGGGAGAAATCGTTAACAAGCACTAGTGGTAGATTAACCTATCTACCCACGTCTAGTTCGTTTTTCAACAAAATATCGGGAGCCGGGTACTCACATTAAAATGTATCCGTCTTAAATCATATAAAACACATACAAAGGTTTTCTAACGACACCTATGTATTTTTGCGGGTATTTTATGAATTTAGTAGTACCGCCGTCCACTCGTTGATAGATCAATAATACACTCCTATTTATAACGTTTTACGTTTGTATCACAATACAGCTTGTAACACATTAAAATCACTGATACATATTCAGTTATAACACCCAACGTTTCTCAAATTCAGCTTCGTGACTACCCACAATGATGTTTCGCGACCAGTGAAGGGGCCCAATTTGTGAGGGGCCTCGAAAATGCGGGATCTCAATTGTACAAGGGGCCCTTAATTCTGTGGAGGTCCACTATTTTGAGCAATATACTCATAAATTGCCATATAATATTTGTATCACTGGTTGCATATGGGTGCACGAACTCACCGATTTCTATTTCAAATTGACACTTTATACGCAAATAAAAATTAAAGCGATCAACTATTAAATAGTTATACTACACACTTCGATCAAGTCTTTACCTCCATAAACAACAATAAACAAATATAGATAGTTATTTTTATTATATATTTCTTATTTACTATACAGGGCGAAAACAGAGGCGTAACGGTGCAGAATATTTGTGAGTAGGATGATGGAGTCCTAGGGCTCTGGTGCCCCATTGTCAAAAGACATTTTTAACACATGAAAAATATAATTTTACTGCTTTTTGCTCATATTTTATATTTTAGAAATTTTGCCACCCTAGATACCTCGAATAAATTCACATATAATAATATATACTGCACACATGGACAATTATTCAACATATTTCAAGGGCCCCTTCTTGGGGCCCTTCTACGCCTTTGTTAACGAAGGGCCCTAAACATTTACATCTTATTCTAAAAAAAAAATTATAAATGCGTAAAGATTAATATAAGTACGTATTTCGCAAATGCCTAATTTGGCTTTTGCCATATATCTTTATAAATTCGGTTAGTATCCTGGGATAAAGCTCAGTGGTACTAACATGGACCGTAACACGATTAATCTCCAGGAAGGAAATGTTCGTTTCGTCGTTGCGAACTTAAAACCTCATAAAATTACTCTATACGCAAAAACTACTGGTCAGACCTAGCTGAATTTGGCACACACATAGTTTTAGACTTAGATTTATACAGGACACTTCACCGCGGTAAACTTTACCGAAGCAGGCGGTGTCGCGGGAATACTATCTGAGAAATAGTAAAAAATAAAAATAATAAAAAATAATACACTGAAAAATATACATGAGTCGGACGGGAACACTAATCAAAAAAGGAAGCTCCATAATGTTTATTGTTTAATTGCAATCATCGCCCGTTGTTGTCCTATTGCTGGGCACGGGTCTTCTCTCAGAATGAGAGAGTTTCAAGCCATAGTCCACCGGCCAAGTGCGAATTGGCAGACTTTACACACCTTTGACAACTCTTTTGTTAGAGAACTCTCAGGTGTGCAGTTTTCCTCACGATGTTTTCCTTCACCGTGTAGCAGTGATAA
>MOOZ01000232.1:17349-40635 GCA_002930495.1 Cecropterus lyciades | reverse complement strand
CTGGGCACGAGTCTTCTCTCCGAATGAGAGAGTTTCAGGCCATAGTCCACCGGCCAAGTGCGAATTGGCAGACTTTACACACCTTTGACAACTCTTTTGTTAGAGAACTCTCAGGTGTGCAGATTTCCTCACGATGTTTTCCTTCACCGTGTAGCAGTGATAATTAATTTTAATAATAATAATAATAAGATCCCCGGCCAGACAGAAATCTGAATGCTGAGTTTAGATTTCTGTTCTGGGTCTGTCAGGAGAAAATCCTACTGTGGAGCTATGAGTGTAGAAAGCGTGTTTTTTGAGGTCCACTGATGGACTTAGACCTCCGATAACGGGAGTTCATGCCAAGTATCACCGCGTTGACCGCAGTGGGTATTTATTACGGGTGTAAGAATATCGTTCGAATCGAATCGAATTGAATAATTCTCAATTCGACAAATTATTCGAAAAAAATCGAATTTTTCGAAAAATTTCAAAAATTTAAAAAAATTTCAATTAATTCCGAAAATTTCTAATAATTCCCACAATTCGCGGGTTATTGAAATATTACTGAATTTTCTATTGTTTTCAATTTATATTTGCTATTAATATGAGCTAAATATGTGATACTAATAAACAATATGGAACTTAATAATTTCATTGCTACCTAATCGCCTATGCACATTTCGAATTTTGTATATATAATGAATTCATAAATAATATTAATTTAATAATAGCTATAAAAGATCCGTTTGAGATCCGCCCAAAAAGTAGCGGACACGGATACAGATCTTTTTCATGCCTCCGATATCCACTAATACGGATCTCCGGCACATCACTAGTATATATAAAGAGGCAATAAAAGGAAACCAATGTCTTGAGGTTTTAAGTGTGCAACGATAAATATAGGTTCAAATATTTACAAAAATAATTGATATCATAACTTCATAGATTACACAATTAGTGATTTACTCTTAAGTTCGATAAATATTGTTATTACAATACAGTTGATATTTTTTATATTAGTAAAAAGGGTTTATTTTTAATAGTATGGAAGTAGCAAACGAGCATGCAGCCCATCTGATGGTAAGTGGCTACTGCCGCCCATAGACATCTGTAATCAACCCTAGATAAGAACAAAATCTCACCTAAGGTTAGCCACAGATGCGTTGCTACCCCTGAGGACTAAGATGGAATGCTTCGAAAAAGTATATCTCCCTTACCACACCCTTCAGACCAGAACACAACAGCGCATAACACTGCTGTTTTTAGGCAGTAGATGTGGTGGTTCTGGAGTCGAACCACGAAGAGTTCTACCAATATTGATATGAAATTTATTTATATGTATATTTTCCCGCTGAGTGTCTTAAATGAGAATAAAAAAATATCGTTCAAGATACTTTGTAAATTACTTAGCACTATTATAGAAAATAATTATACTAATGAAGTAAGTTAGTAGAAAATAAATAATAGAAAAATTGACATAAAATTTCAATATAAAAAAAAACATCCTAGCGAAATGCACGGCTTGCCAAATTCCTTCTGGCAACACACTTGTATTAACTAATATTCGTACGAATCAATTTTATTTTATACTTTATTGTTTCTAGAACATAATTATGATTCTACAAATCACAATGTCCTACTATTTTAGTAAGACGTATATTGTCTTGGATTTTACAATATCGTGTTTTTAAAATATGGTCGAAAATCACCACACACGCTATAAAATTATCGATTAACACGTTATATAAAATTACATTTACAAATGATTCGTTTGTTTGATTCGCACAGTGTAAAAGAAATGGACCAAATTCGAAATTTCGCCAAATGAAGTTACATACGTAACTTGTAACATAGTTTATCGTATATCAATTTAAAAAGTGACGATTCCGCGCTAGAAAATCACAAATATAAATGTTACGTCCTTTTAATAACCGCGGGGCTTATCAAACTAAACTTTACTTTTGGTTTACCCAAAATGCGTACACAATTTTATTTCCACAAAACGCGAATTTCGCATTAGGTTTCTTTCTTCTCACCGTGCTCCATTTGGCTTTTTCTCTTACGTCATTGTAATTCTAAATGCAATATGTATCAAATCAATGTATATGGCGAATATGGGACAGCATCTTAGAGTTGGAATATGTTTTGAACACGCAGTATTTGCAGTTATACGCTGATCCGTGCATGTAGGCTCCATGTTGCCTTAAATAGTATGATTTCTTCGTCAGGAAGTCACAGTAGTAGCATTTATACTTTTTTCCTTCTTTATTTGCATGCTCACGCATATGCGCCCTTAAGTCATGCAAGCTGACAGTATGAAATTGACAGTAGCCGCATTGAATTATTTTGTGACTGTCATCTGGTTCCGTGTTTGGAGGGGCGGTTTCTATGGGTTCCGGGCTTTTAGTATGATTAGGTTTAGATATCTTACTGGTGCTTGGACCCTCTTCCCCGGTTGCTCCGATTAACGGGTCGGAAAGGTTTATTGAATCGTTATTCTCATCAGGTATTTTTTTATCAGCATCAAATTTCATTTCAACGTTAGTGTCTGCTTGTGTTTTATTGTCTTTAGTGCTCTCATGTGTGTTCACGTTCACAGTACCTTTATTATCAATAGTCTCGTTTGAAGATTTTTCGTAAAAAGTGTATAGATTGTAATCGGTCAGATCAAAATTGAAAATCTCGTTTGTGTCGAACTGAAACTCTATCGCGGGATCAAACGGTGTTAGCATTTGGTCGTTGGATATGATAGAACTATCCCTGAGCTGGTTCAGATCGATATCCTCTTCGTCCATATTTTCTGTAATTTAAGGTATAAGGATTTGTTATAGTTACGTGATTCGTCTGTAGTTGCTTGAAGGCTATGCGGGTGGAGGCTGCATCAAGGTTTATTCATACCTGAAAGAAAATATACATGATTGTAATTTACAGATAATATAAGATGATATAATTTATACGGGTAGTATTGGCCAAGAAATCACAGTTTTTTAATAATGTCTGCGTGTCATATATTTGACATTTTATCCCCTGTTTTTCAGTGATACAGTACACCGTCGACAATCCGAACAAATTGGGACCATAGAGATTTATGGAATTGTTCAGATTTTCGAACATAAGCTAGAAATGCCGCTTAGACCCATAATTAATTATACAGTATTAAAATATAGTTCTAAAACACACACAAGGCCATTCTGTCCACAATCTGAAACCTAGGTCAACAGTTGTAAATTAAAAGTGAATTATAAACAATGTTAAAGTGTATACTGAGTGAGTGAGTTTTTATTTTAGTTAGTGTATAAATATTCCTAAACAACATAATATTAATAATGTATTTCATGACATCGATGCTGAACTCATCAAAATAAAACCTCTGTTGTTTCCAGGCTAATTAAATATTCAAAAATATCCTCAGAAGGCGTTCAGATTTTTGACGTTTCGGATATTTGACACTGTGCTTTATCTCTACATTATATTGGGAATGTATATATACATATATATATCGGAGACGGATATTAGTTTGAACAGTAAAAGAGCAGTGAAAAGCGTGGCATCAGTTCTGACAGATGGCAGCACCGTCGCGATTACCCGGGAACGGCTCGGTTTCCATAGCAACTATTATTCGTTTGGTTGGCTCGCTGTGGTTTATATTGTGTTAAATTGTTAACCTAATGCCCCACGCCCACGTAATGTTCGAAGAGGGAGCTAATAATTATGACGAGCCGACATATATATATATATATATACATATATTCTACTCACGGGGCGGCATTGTGCGTGGGTGCACCTAAAAACTGATTCGTGAATCGTTTAAGCCTAAAATAAGGATGAAAAATGCGTTGCAGAATGATGAATGGTAATGACTATCCCATGTGTTATTCCAGGTCATAAACTATCTGTGTGCGAAATTTCAACGAAATTCGACCAGTAGTTCTTGCGTGAAAGAGTAACGAACATATACATCCTCACAAACTTTCGCATTTACAAATTAGTAAAGTAAGATTTCTGCTGCTGAGGCATAAATAAAGAAATGCATGCATTAATGATCATTAAGAGTTAAAGTGTATTGTATTGTATAGTGGATAGAGCACAGGGCGCCCCCCGACTATGTGGACCGATGACCTAAAGAAGACAGCGGGAAAGAGTTTTATTCAAAAGGCACAGGTCCAGCAATGGACATCAAAGTCTGATGGATGGATAGATGTAGAGGATACAAATCCGGTTCATTCAGTTGTATTAAATTCACTGGAGTTAAATTTACTAACCTATTAAAACAGACAAAATATATTCACGTGCTGTATGCGGTTGAGGAGTGCTTATCCTTAGATACTTGGCAGCGGATGTGTTCAGCTTTACGCCGATGATCGTGATGTTTTTTGTATATATGTACGTAACGATGAAGGCAGACGGGCTACCTGATGTAATCACCGTCTCCTATTTACATTTGCAACGTCTGAGGAGTCGCCAATGCCTCTTTGAAGGACAACTCTTGTGTTCCTTTGGTAAAAGAAGGGTGATGTAAACACGGGTAATTTTCGGAACATTCACCATTTTAAAGCCGGTATAATACGCATAGGAAACATATCGATAGAATAGTGAATTAAAAAATAATGTTGGTTAAAGAAAATATTTAGTAGAAGTTTTAGTAATGGAAATAATAACGAAGAAATAAGTGTGACAGAGAAAAGCTTATTGTTTTTGATACTAAACATAAGGCAGACGGGCTATCTGATGGAGAACAGTCGACTATAGACATTTGCAACACCAGATGAGTCGGTAAGCAATCACTGGTTTGAAGGAGAGCTTTTTGCATACTTTTATGTCATTTTAGTCAAAGTATTTTCAATGTTTTTATACTTCGCATCTTTTATAGAAGTGCTAGCTGATCCCGAGGTTATATCCGCGTTTAAAAAATGTTACTTGACATAGTTATATATACGTGAGCGTAGAGCGCGCGCGGTCTCTTAGGTTTTCATTTTTAAGCGGAACCCTAATTAAATTTTCTAAAATAAAAGTAGCCTAAGATACGCCTTATGATATCAGCTATTCAACAATGAGTGTTCCGTCAAAATCGATTCAGTGGTTTCAGAGATTACCCAGAACAAACAGACAGACAGACAAAAATTTTAGTAATTGATGTTTCGTTATCAGTATCGTATACACTTTCGTATGTATTTGGTAAAAAGCTGTTGTTTTGATATTACAAACAACCACTTCAATTTTATTTATATGTAAAAATGTATGAATTGGTTACGTTAAAAATTAATCAACTGTTGTTTTATGAAAAATATTAATAACACATGTGAGACACAGGACACCTATTTCTAATAATAGCAGTGAGCCAGCTGTGTTCCGATCTGAAGGGCGTGGTAAGGGAGACATACTTATCCGAGGTTTTCCAACTTAGTCTTGAGGAGTAGCAACGCATGTGTGATCAACATCAGGTAAACTATTATCTTATCTGGAGTTGATAACAGATGCTCATGAGCGGCAGTGGCCACTTACCACTTGTTGGACTGCATGCTCGTTTGCTACTTTCATATTATAATAATAATATCATTTTAGACTAATATTATCGCGGAATTCATACACTTAATAGGTAACGGAAACTTTTTTATACTATGGAAGTAGCAAACGCATGCAGCCCACCTGATGGTAAGTGGCTACTGCCGCCCATGGACATCTGTAATGAACCCTAGGTAAGATCAAAGTCTCATCTAAGGTTAGCGACAGATGCGTTGCTACTCCTGAGGACTAAGATGGAATGCCTCAAAAAGACTCACACGATACGGCTTTTTAATTTCTGTTGTGCCGATATTTCATCCCAAATGGATTAGATAGTCTTAGAATACATTAAAGAAGCAAAGGAACATGCAGTCCACGTGATGGTAAATGCTAACAAACGACCATGGACATCTGTAAGTAACTTTATATAGAACATGGGTTCTATCTAAAGTCGATCACAAATTCGTTGCTATTCCCGAGGACTAAGATGGTCGCCTCATGTACCAGCAACCACATCCTTCCACCTCACGCAAGAACTGCTTCAGAAATATGGCGGTGGTACCTCCCCGGTCGAACTGCACTGGTTCTACCTGGTATATTACCAGGTCGAAAATCAAAAACTGCTTATCGTGAGTATAAGTTAAATTATCGTCAACCCATTATTGTCCCACTGCTGGGCACGAGTCTTATATCAGAATGAGAGAGTTTCAGGCTATAGTCCATCGCGCTGGCCAAGTGCGAATTGGTAGACTTCGCACAACTTCGAGAACTCTTTTTGTTTAAGAGAACTCTCAGGTGTTAGGCTTCACGATGTTTTTCTTCACCGTAAAGCAATGATGATTAATTTCTAATACGCACATAATTTAAGAAATATCAGTGGTGCGTGCCTGGGATCGAACCTCGGACCCTCGGTTGAGCGGCCGAGATTCAATCATTAGGCTATCACAAATATATATAAAAAATTAAACCGTTAGGTTTGTACCTTATAGGACTCGTGAGTCCGTAAGCATCTGGAACCAAGGGCGGAAAAAGTTCCAAGCTATTGAACAGCATGTTTTGCTCATTGATGTAATCTGGGAGACGCTCGCTTATATACGGAACCTCTTCATCGTACGGACGGAACTGCATGAATGGATCGAGAACCGGACCGTTTCCATAATTTACCGGACCGTTTCCAAAATTTACCGGACCGGTTTCGTAGTTTGTTGGACCGTTTTGACAATTTACGGGACCGTTTGCGTAGTTCACTGGTGGCTCTTCATACGTTACCGGTGGATCGTAGTTTACCGGACCGATTTCATTGTTTCTCGGACCGTTTTCTGTAAAAACGTCAGCAAAATTTATTTGCGGATGAAAACCGTTGAACTCATCAATGGCCGCTTGGATCGTTGCATTAATATCTTCGAATTGTTCAATATTTTCAGCATTAAAAATATCTTTGATAGCATTATTGACATATTCGTTATATAAGTCAATGTCATGTTCATTGCTATAGTTGCTTTGGATATCGTCGGTGTTCAACCCCATTGATTCAAAGTTAGGCGTGTTCCATATATCTTGTAAAGAATTGCCATTAATACTCATATCTGTGTTATGTTCTTCATTATAATTTGGTGTAGGATCGCTTTGATTATGGCTATAAATGGCATCATTTGAAACGAGGTAACCAAAATTGTCCTCAAGCAGTTCTATCGGAAATAGGGAATTGTTTTCTTGTAAAGCTTCTCTTACGAGCTGATCGTATATGTCATTGTAAACTTGGGCAGGAAGCTTACGTATCTCATCGATTAAATCGTCCAGGCAAAGAATTACGTCGACGACGTTAAATAATTCGTTATTCGTTTCATCAAAATATACATTTTGTGTATCAATTATATTGTTGTTGTCATCAAAGTTTCCATCAACAGATTGCACTATGTGTTTGGCTTGATTTTCTGGGACATTATTCAAATGGTTTAAACGATCGCTGGTCGTGTTAAGTGTATTATTATTATCATTTCTTCGTTTACTATTTACGTCACTTCGCTTTTTTTTCTTATCGCTTACACCCTTATCCTCATCGTCTGAGTCCACGACCTTTTTTCGAACGCGCATATTGACTTCTGTAGGGTGTTTTCGTTTGAATATATAGCTTAGTAATTCTTAGGGAAGATGTCCCAACAAAACGTTGTTAACATCGTATTACTTTCCGTGTTTATGCAGCGTGTAGCGTCTGCGAAAAATGAAAATTTATAACTTTATTTTCAATAAATTATGAGTTGAATTCAGGTTATTTCAAAATTTCTTACTTTTTCATTAATAAAGTCGGTTTGTCGGTACAAAAATTTCATTACTGTTTAAGGAATACGGATCAAGGTAATGAGAATTAAGGTAGTTTAATAGGACATGAACCCAAAGGAATGTTATTTAAAGAAATTCAATATCTAGATCTATGGATAAAAGTACAGGAATTGCTGATAGGCGCGGGATGAACCAAAAAAGAACGTTTGTGAAATAAAATTGCATAGAATGTTAACTTAGAAAGACTTGAAGGGTGTGGTAAGGCGTCTAGCATTTATTTGTAACTCAAAATGATAGCTTTTATTGACAAATAAATTTCTTAAAATTTTGTAACAAGTGATATGAAAGCGAAGAAAAGTTGGCCTAGATGTAGGGTAGACAGATTAATCTACCACTAGTGTTTGTAAATAATTTCTTCCCGCCACTACAGTTTCTCCAAGACCACGATCCATGTAACTGGGTCAAAATTTCGACAGAAAAGAAATTATATCCGCGTATCGTGAGTACTTGTTAAATAGATAAGTTCAGCAAGAGATATTTACATGTTTAGAGACACAAGAAAATTTAATGTATTTCGTAACATCTTCTATCATTTCAAAATTTGTTGCTTTTTACAACGTACAAATAGTTTTTTTCGTCTTTCTTCCTGTCTAATTTTTCTCACTGCAGCTTTCTTAGCAGATATTTCTTTCATATGTCGGCGATTAATGATATAATCGGTAAGTTTGCTTTTGATCTATTATTTTTTTCTTGCAATCATTTCTCCGACGATCTTTTCTGTTTATCTTTTTCTACTATAAAAGTACTTTCTTTTCTCTTTCTTTCTTTAAGTTTTGTTACTCATTCGAAGGGACACTTCGCCATAATTTCTCTTTTGTTTATAAAAAATGTTCCATTGTCTTTAAGTTTTGTCGCTCATGCCGAAATTACACTTCGCTGGTGTTTTAATTAAGCAATAGAACCAGTAAACAAGTTTAAATCCAACACAATAAAGTAATCACTGCTTTAAGAAAATTTTACTTGTTTTTGAAATTATCAAATATTCTCCAATCAAACATGTTACTGCTGTCCAAAGGTACGTGATTCGGTGTTCAATTAAGACAGTTTTTCTACGAATCCAACTTGAAATTAACTGTTCATGAATCGTAAGTACCATATGTATGTCGTTCGATCCCAACTTCGAGGTCGATTTTCGTTTCAGGTGTCACAAAATTCCAATTAATTACGTTTTTTTGTTGGATTAAATTGCTTTTGGTAGTCCGAAAAAATATTGTACAGTGTCGTCGAAGCGTAATATCAAATTTTTTAACAGCGATATAGTTTTTATACCCATATACCTGATGGAAAACTGTTACCGTCGCCCATGGACACTTGCAACCCCAGAGACGTCATGCATCGCCGGCTTTGCGATCTCTTTTTACATCTTTCTTGAAGAGTCCCAAGTCACATCCCGGAATTGACTATTCGTAGAAACTTCGTGCAAGTACGTCATAGACCTCTGCATTCATATCATGTTCCAAATGTTCAGAAAAGGTAATTTCCACGGAAGAACACTTCGGTTGTATTTCTTGTAAAGTTATTTACTAGCATTTTTTATGTGATAGCAGTTGCTTATAAGCATTAAAGCATTATTGCTTATAAGCATTAAGTTTATAAGCATTTAAGCTTATAAGTAATAAACCACCACACATATAATAAAAATATAAGTTTTTCGTAATTGTACATCGCGTACTTTTGGAAAATTAGCTGGGAAGACTAAGAATAAGTGGTAATAGATATTCCAGTATTTTTTTCTATAATCTTTTTAAATGTTTGATATTATATGAAATCAAAACTACTTAATTGAATTTAAAGGATCAGAAATGTATTTATTTATAAATGGTAAATATAAAATATATATTTCATTAAAATTCAACAATCAAAAGTTATTCCAATAAAAAATATTAATATTACTTTCTTTAAACGCGGGTAAAACGCAAAAAGGTTAACAGTAAGAGGCAAAGTAAGTCTGTAATAAACTTCAAATAGGATTTGAATAGACTTGAAATGAACAGATGCGTAGCTACCTTTGAGGGCTACGTTGAAACCTCAAATAAATGTCTCCTTACCACAGCCTTCAAACTTCGTCACAGTAGCTTTTAAAGCTGTTAAAAGCTATCACCAGACGACGAAGAGTTCTACCGTATGAAAAATAACAACATATAATGTCTCTAATTAAAAAAAACTACTAAAATCAAGAATTCACGTAATTAATTCGTTATTTGGCAATTCCGCGATAATTAGCGGTGGTACCATTGTCACACTTATTTCTAAAACGTAAGTATTGTTTCATTCACAAACAATATACAAAAAATAAATATATGTAATCCTAATATTTTTTGTTCGGTATAAATGAGGGATGTTGCGGATGCCGATTTTTTCACATCCGCGGATGTGAATGCGGATGCGGATTTTTTAAAGGCTCACATCCGCAGATGCGGTTGCGGATACAGATGTCCAAATCTATGCGGAAGCTCCGCATTTGCGGATGCGGATGCGAATATTCGCGGCATCTCTGACATATTACAAGAAACAAATGATGTACCACAACAAACGCAAAAACAGTCGTATCACACAATTTTTTTCGCTCCCATTTGTTATTGTCACGTACGAAAGTGCGAATTTCTTTCTTGTCGCAATTTGTATTACATCCGCATCCGCATGAACATCCACAATGATTATTGCGAATGCGGATGCGGATGCAGATGTCAAAATCTATGCGGAAGCTCCGCATTCGGATGCGGATGCGAATATTCGCAACATCCCTGGTATAAATCAAATGCAAATTGATTTTGGTTTTTACAACAAATAAATCATGCATATTGGTTACCGAAGTAAAACTTCGCTAGGAGAAACTGCTCTCATCACTTCCAATGTAAAATCTGGCTTATCTATAATACTAGCTGTGTCCCGCGGTTTCACCCGCTACTATAAAAAAAAAACAACATACCGTGATGTTATATAGCCTATAGTCTTCCTCATTAAGTGGGCTATTCAACAAAAAAATACTTTTTCAATTCGAATCAGTAGTTCCTGAGATTAGTGTTTTCAACCAAACAAACAAACTCTTCAATTTTATAATGTTACGTGTAATAAGTAAGGTAAACTTGCTTAAATCCCCGTTAAGCGAAATTTGTTGCTACAGTAATAATACAAGCAATAAAATAATAAAACTACTGTCAACTAAATCTTCTTTTATTCTTCTCACTTATGTAAGCATTATTGCTTGACATAAAATAACAAGAATAATCATCTTCTTAAGAAAAAATAACAAAATAAAATAAATTTAAAAGTACGATTTAAGATTGAAAGAAGTGGACAACAAAATATCAGAAATTAATGCTTATTTAAATAAAATAATAAAAATACTGTCAACTAAATCTTCTTTTATTCTTCTCACACAATGCTTGACATAAAATAACAAGAATAATCATCTTCTTAAGAAAAAATAACAAAATAAAATAAATTTAAAAGTACGATTCAAGATTGAAAGAAGTGGCCAACAAAATATCAGAAATTAATGCTTATTTAAATAAAATAATAAAAATACTGTCAACTAAATCTTCTTTTATTCTTCTCACATAATGCTTAATATAAAATAACAAGAATGATAATCTTCTTAAGAAAAAATAACAAAATAAAATAAATTTAAAAGTACGATTTAAGATTGAAAGAAGTTGTCAACAAAATGTCAGATACTAATGTTTATTTACACAAGACTGCAAGCTAAACAACTAACACCACATAGTTATGGAACTTTGAGCTTATGGAATATGGAAAATTTTACTGAAATACGCAAAAAACACTTAGTTTTGAGATAATTTAACGAGCACGGTGTTTTTAAAGTAAGATGGCGGACTTAAGTTAAGGTTTTGTGCTGCTTGGAACGCTGTGGAAGGCTTAGATCGGTAGAAACTAGTGATGTGCCGGAGATCCGTATCCGCGGATATCCGAGGCATGAGAAAGAGCTGTATCCGTATCCGCGGATCTATAATTTTAACGATCCGGCACATCTCTAGTAGAAACACAGGAGGTACGATTTAAGAATAGGTACGTTTTAAGCAAGTTTCCCCTATTAGTATAGATTGTTGTAATTATTTTTCAAACACGCTATGTATTAATTTAAGTACTTATTAAATAAAATATTAAGAAACCATTTCATTACACCGTCGTTGTAGATATTGTTTTTCAAAAGAACTAAATTGAGTCTATACTATACGATAAGACACATTAACAACAATGTTTAATTGATACAGATATTTTTTATGGTAGTTTGTTTTGTTTTTATATGTCTGTTTTTTATCTGTGTATTTTGTCTATTATTTAGTGGTGTGCGATTAATTCGAACTTGCGAATTATTGGCCCCGAATCGAATATTATTATTCGATTCGAAACTCGAATCAAATGACTCGACTTTTGGAATTATTCGAAAGTGTCCCGAATCGAATAATTAATTTTTGTTATTCTTAACAATAGTCTAAATTATTTTATTACGTGGTGGAGCGGTCACTATACCAGTCTGATACGCATTGGGTCCCGGGTTCGATCCCCGGCCAGACAGACATCTGAATGATGTATTTGTCTTTGTGTGTCCATAACACCCACGACACAGGAGAAAATCCTAATGTGCGCCTATGAGTGTAAAAAGCGTTTATTTATTTATTATTTATTTATTCGCAATTTTGAATGTTTTCTCTTTGAAAAGGAATATGTGGAATTTAATTGATTCAACCAGTCAATATACCTACGCGCATGCGCGTAGACATTGAATTCACTGAATAAACCAGGAAATGATAATTCCAATGACTGACTTGTGAAATTTAAATTGGAAACAATGGAAATCCAGTGATATTCCAATAATCCGCGATACGAATTATTCGAAATTTTCCGAATTATTCCAAATTTTTCCAACTATCCGAAATTTTTTCAACTATCCGAAATTTTTGGAATAATACGACTTTTTTCGAATTATTTGTCGAATTTCGAATCGAATAGTAATATTCGTTTCGATTCGGACGATATTCGCACACACCTAATATTTTTTGTATATGATTTGTATGTACCTACATGAGCTGTAAATTACTAAAAAATGACAGTAAAACAATTCACCAATATTAACCTGATTTACAAATTTAATTACACATTTTGAAAGAGGTTTGATGTTATAACAATATTATTCTTAAATAGTATATTAAAGAATATTAAAAAATATAGGAGCATATGGCGTACTCATGTACGCCATATGGTTTGAAATATGTGTCGCCTTTTTGAAAAATATTTGACTATTTCTTTTTCCTAATAATTTTGCTTTGGCAATTTATTTAGTTTAATATGCTGTCGCTATATGAAACAATTTTTCAATTGAAAATTTTCAAATAGCATATTTTTATCCTTCATCGGCCTTAAAATATTTTAAATATTTTTATCCTTACAAATATCGCTAGACACAAATTGGTATATAATATATTCACACACACACACACACACGCCCACGCACATATATATTTATGTTATTTCCGTATACAACTAATTATTGCATGAAAAATTCAATAACACTGATAGGCGCCCATCTTGTGTATGAAAATTACGCATTGCAAAAAACGCTTCGCAAAATGGACTAATATATTTTCTGGAAAACATTAAGATATAGGTCATAAAAGTTTTTTGCGCAATCGAGCAATAAACACATAAAATATAAGTAAATATAATTTTAAATAAAATAAGTTAAATCGTTGTTTATTTTTAAAAATTGTCTTCACAATAATATTTAACATTAAAATTATATTTTTATTTAAATAACGTACCTAATAAAAATAATAAACTACATCCATTTACTGTCTCTAAAGTTGAATGATGAATTGATGAATTCATACGTAGTAATTATTTAACAAAAATAATTTATTATTTTATTTATTTATAATATATTTAATATCAAGACAAAAACATCCCCTAACAAGAGCTCCGAGTATTACGTAACGTATCAAACATAAAACCCGTAATAGTTTTCAAAAACAATCTCCAAAATCGCGCAACGCTGTATTTAATATTTACGAAAACAATACAAAAATACAAATTTTACTCACAAGTTTCCGGTTAATTCACATTAATATGGTTCCTGACGTGCCTGTCGAAAGGTGAGACGCCATTACTCACTAAAAAATCAAATAGACCTCTGTTATTGCGCATTGCGCAGGGATGCATACATAACATATTATAACAAAATATAAATACGTTATTAAGGTGCAACATTGATTGGAAACAGATTGAGGGTGGACATTACTGAATTTTGAGTATTTTCTACCAATTTGGTAGAATACATATTTCAATAATCTGTATGGTGTGACAGTCAAATTGGCGGGATTTTCAACGTTTGACGTAACGGCGAATAGCGATTTTCAAACTGATATTTTATAGCACCGTTATTTTAAACTGTTATTTTATTTAACGACTTGACGATATATTTAACGGACCGCTTGAAGAATTGTGCCATGACATATTCCCCCGGGTGGAGCGAATTGTGGAGGCGAGCAATGGCTGCTCAAGCCGGGTCCGTGAAGTCGCGGAGAGTAGCTGTATCAGAAACAGGAAGCGTTGTTATGATGCGCTGCGATGAACTTCATTAGCTGTGGTTATGAGGCTGCAGTCCATCCAGGGAGTGAGGTTGCTACCATCGATGAGCTTCTAAAAGGTCGTCTTCTTGTCTGGGGTCACCACTTTGGCAAAGGGAGATCTACCAGGCTAAATGATCATGCTTGGGGAGCGGCCATGCTCCCATAGTCTCTTTTTTTGGCAATTGTGTAGTTGCTGTTATGGCGAGCCTAAAGCTCAAGCCGGGACAAGAAGGCTAGGCTGGAAGGGTGGGATGGCTTTGGTTCCCGTTTGCCGGGTTCCTAGACCTTCCTCCTCCGCTACAGGGAGGGACGGTTGCAGACCCAGCTATTGCTGGAGTCTTGGCCTTCCGCCTCTGGTTTAAATAGAGATTGCGGCTGACCTAAGGGCACCTCCTATGAGGTAAGGACCTCGGCTTAGGTCAGTTACGCTGATGTGGAACACTGGTGATGCATGACCGATCACGTGGGGTTACCTTGCGGTTGTGCTGTAACGGGGTTCTCGTCTCCGCCGGCGGAGACGGTGTGTGTAGAATTTGTTATTGATGAGTGTGTGTCGGGCGGGGAGGGGTTCCTCCTTGCCAAAGGGCGATATCTAACGTGGTCTTATCATCAGGGACATAGAATATGTCTATATTTCAATGCAGCCAGTTACATCCTTGTCAGGAATGTAACTGGCTGCATTGAAAAAACGCTGATTGGGATGGTCTACAGCTTTTAGATTCAAAGTAACTTTTAGAAAGCTGTTTCATGTATTAACTGATTGTGGGCAGCTCAAGGTCTTTGTGAATTTCTATGTTGCGCACATAACAGGGAGTAGCCCGTGGCCATGCGCAAGAATCTATTCTGAAGCTTTTGGTATCAGTCAATAAGCCTTACATGTGCGAAGATTACGCTGGCGTAAGTCATGATGAGCCTAACGTTAACTTTCTAAAGGGTCACTTTTTGACGAAGTGCCATTTTACACTTCTTGCCTGACATGTGGTAGAGTCGCCCCAGTACGAAGGCGGCCCGGCCCTGTCTCTCGTTATTTTGATGTGCTGAGCGAAGTTTAACCTATTTTCTAATGTGACACGTTGGCAGACTTGACCCAAGGGATGGGCTTGCCGAAGAGTGATACTTGTTTCAGTATCTGACGTGCTCTGTGGGAGCGATCTTTTTTGCCAGATAGGTAGTAAGCCCTCTTGGAGAAATGGACCGCTTGGCTTTTAACAGGATTGACCTCTATCCTCCATGACCTGAACCATTCACCTTAGGCGGTGGCTGCGGATTGGAGTTTTGAGGTGGCAACTGAGGGTTTCGGGTGGGTGTAGTAGAGAGCGGTGTCATCCACATACAGAGCTAGCTTCACTTTTGGGTGGCAGGGTACATCGCTTGTGTAAAGCGAGGCCACCCGCGACCCTGGATCTTTTCCTATTTAACCCTGTGGGGATGTGCTCCATGAGGCGGTGCACCTGCGGCGTGCAAGACCGTTTGGCTCTAAAGCCGAATTGCTCATCCAAGAGAAGGTTTTTAGATAGGACAACCACTCATAGTCGGTTAAGAAGTAGATTTTCGTAGATTTTTCGAAACGTGTTCAGGAGACTGATGGGTCGGTAGCTAGAAGGCTCTATCCTTGGTTTACTGGGTTTAGGAATTCCTATAACATCTGCTTCCTTTCAGACATCTGAAAATGAACAGTTGGATAGGAGGGCATTGAATATTGCAGACTATTGAAGACCTAATAGCAATGGAGGGAGGCGTTTTACCACCTTATTAGTTACACTGTTTGGACCTGGGGCCTTTTTGACGTGCCTGTCTTTAATAACTGCTCGCACTTCATCTAACGTGACTGGCGATAGTGGAGGGCCGGTTGGCGGAAGGCCAGATCTAGACTCCTTGTATGTTGTGTACTTGGGGTACATTGGCTCGCTGGACTGTCAGCCAGGTATTCGGCTTTGTCTGAGACATCGAACGCTGGTGGTAGGTTCGGTCTAGTCAATGGAAATGAATGGAGAGGCCTGGTGGGATGATGAGATCGCTTCGACCAGCAAGCCCCAACTGTTGTTCCGCATCACGTTTATGCTTTCCTTTACCTTCCTTTGGTAGAAATTTAACGTCCTACGGTTTTCGGGAGAAGGAAAGTGATCATATTTTCGGGTCGTAGCATTTTTGGTTGTAATGAGGGACTTTATCTCGAGAGAGAGTTCAAGACGTCGATCACTCGCCACCCTGACCTCCCGCGTCGATTCGTCTGTCGCAGTTCGTATGTGTTTTGTCAGGGAGCTAATGGCAAGATTGGCATCCTGTGTCGTGGCAATGGTTTGGGGGATCGTTTGTAGTTCCGTTGAGTCTGGGGAGCCAAAGTTTTTGTCCAGTTTGGGCCAGTCCATGATGCGGCTGGTCCTGTGGAGAGGGTTATGATTTTTGCCTAGGTTGAACTGGTTGAACTGTAGGACTGGACGGTGGCCCAGTCATCAGCTCATGTAGGACCTCTATGTTACGAAGTTGAAGGGTAATGTTCTTAAGGAGCGTTAAAAACATTCTTTCTTTCTTTCTATATCTAGGACGTCTGGGCTATGGTTGGGTTGTTCCCCATGGGGGGAATTTAGTCGGGGCTAGGGGAGCTATGATTTCAAACTGAGGTTAGTCAGTAAGTTCGTCCAATCTGGTGCCGTTTGTGTTTACGCAGAGCGGGTTCCACCTAGGGTGTTTGGAGGTCGGGTTTGAGGTCCCCGGCTGGTATGACCGAGTCTCCCATACTGAATAGAGCCCTGAGGTCGGTCTCGAGGAGTGATTTCCCCGGTGGCAGATACACTGAAGCTATAATGATGGGTTGGTGTCCCGTCATTGCCACGAGTCTTAAGGATGCCTCTATGTTAGTGAGAGCGGGAGGGTCTATTGGAGTGCAGTTCAGGGGCCTCCTAATAAATCAGAGTGCCGCCGAGTCTCGACGATATTCTGTCATTGTGTATGATGTTGTTGCGTATGATTGTTGGTTCCAGAAAGGTCTCTTGCACTAGCGAATCGATATAATGACTTGATGAATAGCAAGGAAAGCGTGAACGCGATTGTTTTGGGCTTTTGCGTTGAAATACGCTATGGCCAGAAAGCGAGGTTTTACCCTACCAGTAGTGTATACCTTAATCGTGTTAGCCATTGGAGTTTATGGAGAAGAGAATGTCGATTTGGATTGTCACATGGCGTCCAATAGCATACACGTTCGCATGCAGCGATCATTGCTTGGGGAGTCCTGGCCTCCCTGAGCTTGGTAGCCAGGAGCTTAAGCTTCCCGAAGTCGATGGTCTGCAAGATGGCTACGATGGTCTGCAAGTGGGGATGAGTGGCTTAGAGGCTGCTGGTGCTTTAGGGGCGATGGTTGCCTGAGGCTGAGGACGGGTTACCTATGTGACCTGAGGGGTATGAGGGGGCTGCTTTTGGGCTACGAGGGGCTTAGCTCATTCGTTGGTTTTTGGGGGTGGAGTTGGTATTGGGAGGGCTTTAGCCGCAGGGGCTGAAGACCTTTTCCCAGAAGGGTTTGGTCTGGCGGAAGGTAGAGAGGCCTTTCTGGCTGATTTCCTATGGCTTTGGGCTTTGGGGCAGCTCCGATAGCTGGCTGGATGGCCCTGTTCCTCATATAGCACACAGCTAGAAGGATATAATAGGTATTAAGGTCTAATAAGGCAACCCTTATGCAATCATACCACCACCAATTACCATAACTCTATTGCAATGCCCGCATTGCCCGAAACTACAGGAACAACGTTCCTGTAGTTTCGGGATTGCAATAGAGTTATGGTATCGGCACCAATAGAAGCTCGAACCATCTAGCCATGCACCTCGGGAAGACGGTGGTATTGGTGGTCGAATACCGTCGAAAAGACTAGACGGTGCGGTAGGTAGAGTAGCTCACCTGGGTGGAGCCCGATGGGGCAAAGCGCTCAGAGGACACCGATTGCATTCCTTTGGAGATCCCGAAGTCCACTTCATAGCGTCGAGGATAGAATATCCACCACAGTTTATTTCGGTAAAAATCCTTCGAAACCCGACGTTGCTCCCATGGCGTCGGGTCTCTTTTGAAAGTTCATAGTGTTATTATTAGTCACCACTAGTCAAAAATATCCCTTTACTCATATTATAGATGGTAACCAGGCGATTAAAAATTGTTTATGAAAAATTTGGATTGTTCCTAAATTTTTGAGGTAGGTAAATAAAACAAATATTCATTAAATCACTTTAATTAATGTACTACATAAATACTAATATATATACTTAATCGTTACAATTCATTTAACATTATTTTTTATAGAAATGCAGCCACTAGTCAAATTATTTTTGTTAAAACGCTGTATTTCTATAATATATCGCTAAGTGTGATGGAAGTGCATTTTTAAAAAAAGTGAGAATAAAATGGACCTCGGGAATACGTTATGGATATTTTTTTTAAGCTCACTATTATTAACGAAGCCCGTTTCTGGCTTGAAATCGCCACATTTTACTTAGGTTTTCTCAATTTTTCAATTTGAAGATCGGCCCCTTTCGTCCCCACTGTGCGATGTATACAAATAGTTTTATGGTCGGAATAATACAATACATAAAATTATAACAACCATTATACCTTATTAATTACAAATTATCACTTAATACGCCTTAAAATTAATTGTATGTTAGTCTTTTCTCATAAATCATTTAATTATTATCAACAAGCAATATAAGATTAAATATTTTTTTTATATTTTATTTCAAAGATTAGAACAATTGCATACAAATGCCATTTCAAGTGATGCCATGTCACAAATTAATTTATTATCCTATAATCCTATAAATTAATTATATCTAAGACTTATATCTATAGGTGTAACTTTAGCTGACAGCTCACGGCTATGCCGTAACATCGATTATTATTCGTGGTGATCATAATTAATTTAAGATTTATTTATGGTAAATGAAGATATTTAATTATTATTTAATATTTTATTAATATTTACTATATTAATAATATAATATTAAGTGCATTTTTATAATAACATCTATAAATACCGCGGTATTCATTGTTTTTTATAAGATAGAAGTAACAAACGAGTATGCAGTCCATCTGACGGTAAGTGGTTACTACCGCTCGTGGACATCTGTATCATATAAGAGGCGTACTAGTGTAAGTTAATCACAGAGGCGTTTATACTGCAGAGGACTACGATGTCGCCTCAAATGTAGTCAGTCGGCATCTGCACCCATACGCATAAACTTAGGGCAGTTTTACACTAGAAATATGAGTGGTACTGGAACGATATCACCAAAGTAACTTCACGGCCGGTCGAACAATACTGGTTCTAGCATTTTCCTACAATTTAAACTAAAAGGTGGAAATAGATCTGTATTTAGTGTGATTTATATTATATATCGAGGACCGATAAATAATATTTCCTAATTATGTAGCATATAATCATAAAATGAAGACTTTTTTGAATGACTCGTTATTTTGATTCACAACGCAGTCTACGTAACCAAATAGACTCTTGAAGCACGACAATTTCTGGTATTCGTGAGAAGGCATACGAACAGAATTATCATTTTATTACAATTATGGTCGTAACTAAGCCCTGAGCTGGTGGAGCTGTAGGTCAATTACATATAAATCAGTTTATTGAACTATAGAACATTAGCTGAAAGAGTATCTTTAAGGCTATGAACTTTAAAATTAGATACAAATAAATCTGACTACTGAGCTGTAATTCAGCTCAGATTTAATCGTACCTTGATTTGAGTTGTAGCTCATGCATATTTATTGTGCCATCTATCGCCAGAGCCAGTGAGCGTGCTCACAAAACGTGCAATTCTATAACACATTTCAAGATTCAACTTCAACCCTCAGCTGAGCTTACGTTCTTTTATCCAGTTAACCAAATCTATGCCTCGTTAGTGAACTGAATCAATCATCTAATCTTTTGTTATTTTAGGAGCATATGTGATTACTTCATCTCGTTATTTTTTGTTCAAGCGGAGGACATTTTTGCCGCAGCAGCAGCGGCCACCGCAGCAGCTTTCTTCTTGACAGCGAGAGCGGTGCGTTGTTTCGCTAAGATTTGCTTTTTTTGACTCTTCGATAGTTTACGCTTTTTCACTTCGTTCGCTGCGGCTGTAATATAACAATAACGTTATAACACTTATGTTACTTAAATGCTACTTTATTATAGTCTAGATTGAAAGTGATTGAAAGCCCAACTGGTATCTTAAACAACGACATTATTTTATTAAACCACATATACATTTGAAGAGTAAAAATTGCCTTTAAGTAGACAATTGCAGAGAAGTTTTTGATTAAAGTTTTAAAACTTAAGACAGTTGAGGGCATGTGAATACTTAAATGGTTTCAACTGTCTGTCATCATGGCATCATCATGTCTGAGACTATTGAAAATGGTGGTTGACGGCAGGAAACCTTTTAATGTCTCACGGTTGAGCAAGAGTCTCTTGCCACGAAGACCTGAAACTTTTGCTACGACGCTGTATTTATTTTATTGGTTTGTGGAAGAGAACTGAATTATGGCCGAGTCGGGTAGTTTACGGCCTATGAAGATATCAAGAGTTAATGATTTTAACGACTGCTATCCAATTATAACACACAAAATTGTCGGTTAAACGTGCCCTTTGAAACATTTAGTCGCTACTGGTATATACAATTCCCAACTTGACTCTAAGGTTTTTTTATACGATTCAAGTAGCAAACGAACTTGCAGTCCTGATGATAAGTAGTCCCTGCTACCAATGGACATCTCGAACCAACTTCCTACCGAGGACTGAGATGCATGAATTGCTCGCTAGAAATAGATGAGGTGGTGGGGTTACCACCGCGGTCGAATCATATTCGTTCTTCCTTGACATTTAAATTAGTTAAGATTGACTACCCGCGTAGCGGAGCGGTCACTATACCAGTCTGCAGTAGGTTCCGGGTTCGATCCCCGGCCAGACAGACATCTGAATGAATTAAGCTTTCTGTCTGGATAGATGTCTTTCTGGGTCTCGATGTTGTGTACTAGTCTGTGTGTTCGACATAGGAGAAACTCCTACTGTGGGGCTATGAGTGTAGAAAACAAGCTTGGTCGTATGTCGCATTGTGAATGTAAATAAAAAAAAAACTCGAAATGTAAATTATAGGAACTGAAATGAAAATAAAAAATAAAATGAAAATTTACCAGTAGCAAGAGTATGCCTAGTAGCCGCTGTCCGAGCGAGCTCGCCGAGCGTGTTAGCGATCGCGACGCCGAGCCGCGCGCAGTCGGACCGCGAGGCGGAGTGCGCGCGCAACGCCAGTGTTGCAAACCTAGGAGTCAAATTTCTACCATAAGCTCAGTTGGATGGGAATGTGTTTGTTTTTGAGTGGGAGTTTGTGTTTGTGTGAAGGATACCTGTGTGGTCATGTTAAAGACATTCCTTATAAATAGGGATTTTATGATAAGTGTGTTTTTACGTTTAAGCTCATTTTTGATATTTTAGTACAAGTTTCAATTACATGCCATAAATAAAACTCAAAAACAGCTCAAAAATAAACGAACTCTTAATTATTTTCTTTATGGTTTCATGCAGAAAGTTATTTTGACGACAGATAGAATTCTGATCTTCCATCCATGGGGAAATGACTATTTACCATCCAAAATGTCTAAAGACCTTATCCTGTTTGATGTGAAACATCTATAACTTGACTGTTGGCGTGGTGATCGCCACACTGTATTTATTGTAGCGCCATCTGCTATTCATTTTCGGAACTATTAAGTATCGAACAAAACTAAGCGGGCTGTGGTGTTAGTTCGACTTAGTGCGGGTGCGTACTGTTCGTAGATGGCGTTTTATTATGCTCTATATTTAATTCCTGTCGTAATCTTGATTTTTATGCATATTACCAGGTGTTCCGTGACGGTTATCTTTTATTATAATTCAGTAAAATGGCCAGCTTGTATTATTAGGGCTTGAAGTACACCTGCATCATCAGTGTTGAAGAGTAGAAGGTATTTTTTTTTATGTTTATGAAACCGGCGAAAGGCGGCTGTAATCTATTTAGAATAATCATTATAATGTGAATAACTTCTAACTTGTTTAGCGAATAGCAAACTCGGTATTGAATTTTAAACCGGTGTTGGGACTTTATTACAATTTTTTTACGTCTTAAATTACGTACCTAATTTTGAGGGAAATACAATAACAGAGTAGACAACACAGAATCGATGATTCTAGAAACATTGATTTGTTTTCTTTCGACATGCGCACGTTTCCTAGCTTATTTTGCGTGGGAAGGTCGGGGTTAAAAAATAACCATAAACAACGTAGGTTAGTTCAATAGGGATGCGTGCGCAGACTAGTTTACGTAAAGCCGTCAATAGATGGCAGTGTTACAGGCTTTCAAAGATAAACTTTTTGGTGCGTTATGCGAAAGTACTCAGAATATATTATTTAGCATGTTAATGAAATATTAACATAGCGAACAAGCGCTTGATTTACCTAATATTAAGTACTTCGTATTGTTTACTAATAACAAAAGTGTGTTGCACACACACGACAGAGATGAAACTTCTGAAAAGTAGCCTACGAAAGATTGAGATGGATATATAGTATCGGGAACCGTACAATAATTATCGTACATGTATATGTACGTTACTATGACATTCATAGTAACGTACGGTGTACGATAAAACACTATTATCGTACGTCGATTGTACGATTTGTACGATAATTTTCATTACGAAGAAAGATTACATTTTTTGTTTTAGGCGTATTTTTTTTTATAGTTTGGAAGTAGCAAACGAGCATGCAGCCCACCTGATGGTAAGTAGCTACTGCCGGCCATGGACACCTGTAATCAACCCCAGGTAAGATCAAAATCTGACTTAAGGTTAGCCACAGATGCG
>MOOZ01000229.1:31788-42236 GCA_002930495.1 Cecropterus lyciades | reverse complement strand
ACGCTTTCTACACTCATAGCCCCACAGTAGGATTTAAGAATAAGAAAGATAGTGTTTAAGTGTGTGTTTATAGGTTTTTCCGTCGTTATTGCGCTTAACATTTATTGCTGTTGGTGAAGATTGATGCCGTCTATTTTGTCAATTGAATATTTTATTTAGTACCATACAGTGCACATATTGAACAGTTATGGTACAGTTTATAGTATTAAATAGCATTTGTATGTTTTTTGTTTGTTTAGGCAATAATCCAATGATGGATTAACTCTTATTCCCTGGAAGAATGGGAGGTGTCTTGTGTGGGATGCTACTTGCGTTGACACACTGGCACCTTCTCATATTAATATCTCTTCCGGGGCAGCTGGTGTCGTGGCGACCGATGCTGAAATTTGCAAGTGCCAGAAATATGGAGACTTAATTAAAGATTACATATTTCTGGCATTTGGCATTGAAACTATGGGACCATGGAGATTAAATGATACATTATTTTTTAAGCATTTGTCCAAACGTTTGATAGAGTCAACGAAAGATCAGAATGCTGGTACATACTTCGGTCAACGAATTAGGCTTGCTATTCAACGAGGTAATGTTGCCAGCATTCTGGGAACTCATCCTAGTGACATCAATTTGGACGCAGCTTTTTATATTTAATTTGGCAATTTTTTTCTTTTTAAATTTAAGTTATATTTTTAATACATTTTATTGTAAAAATAGTTAGTTAATATTTTGTTACTTCCAATTTAATAATGTAAACAAACCAAAAGCATACAAATTACAAACTGAAATGTTCATTAATGTACAAACAAACATATATTTAATTTTAATCTGTATTGATTGTCAAGTAATGAACAGAGGACTTAATTTAAATCTCTCTCTAAATGCGAACATGGCGTGTGGTGTCTTGCTTGAATATAACCACTGCCTTACTTCTGTGGAGGTTGTAGGAGGCTAAGAAATCCAGGAAATGGGCAGTCTTCCTGTGTAACATTAACACCCATTGCGGTTACCAATACGCATAGCAGGCACATATTAAAAAAAATCCCCATCATGACAGACCTATGAACGGACTAATGAATGAATGAATGAAATAAACTACCTTTGATTAACTGTACAAATGTTTGACTTAAGCTAAATAAGCAAATGCATATAATCCGGTCTCTAGTTATGATGTTACCATTTCAACTAGGCGTGCTCTGTTGCACTTCAACTGTATTAAAGGTTTTCGAACGCTTTATAAGCGTGAAAGTCATTTGTACTCATTAAGCATACTTTCTTATAACTTCTCATCTCACACACACACCCACACATCTCATAACACCCTATAGACTACAAAAAAATACTTTTTTTTTATAGTACGGAAGTAGCAAACGATGGTAGCCTGCAGCCCACCTGATGGTAAGTGGCTACTGCCGCCCATGGACATCTGTAATCAACCCTAGGTAAGATCAAAGTCTCACCTAAGGTTAGCCACAGATGCGTTGCTACATCTGAGGACTAGGATGGAATGCCTCGGAAAAGTATATCTCCCTTACCACAACCTTGAGACCAGAACATAACAGCGCAAAAAACTGCTGTTATTAGGCAAAAATAGGTATGGCGGTGGTGCTTCCGGAGTCGAACCACAAAGAGTTCTACCACCTTCAAAACTTTACCGTACTCTGTAGCTTGGATATGTTAATTTAGGAAAAAGCTTTTGTTTTTTATCCTTTTTAACTTCGCCTATTATATTTTCCAATTTTTATTACCCGACTGCGTCAGAAGGTGGGCAATATGTATGACAATTTCTTTCACGCGTTACACCCCAAACGGCTTGACAGATTGTGACGTATGACGTATCATTAGAATCGTCTCAGTTTGGAGAGTGATATGGGCTATATAATTTTTAAAAATGGCACCTTGAATACAGGAAAAGAGGTCGCATGCCATCGTAAACACCAAAAGATACGGTGAGCGTTAATGCTCACCAGGAAAGAGCCAGAAAGGGCATTGCGCTTGGAGGACTCCGGTTGCGTTCCGTTGGAGACCCGGGGTCCTCCACACAGCGCTGAGGGCGGCTACCGGGTGGTTTTAGTGCGGTGAAAATTCCACATAACCCGGCGTCGCTCCCACGGCGTCGAGTACCTTTTGAAAAGTTACTCGACGCCGACTCGACGACGTCGAAGGTTTCCCCCTCGAAAACAAAAAAAGCTGTAATGTAATGTAATGTAAATATAATAATGGATTCAAAATTTGGTTAAAATCAATGTTACTTACTTTTCCACATTTAACTATCGGTCACGAGATCCCATGCGAGGCGGTCGAATCCAATCCCCAATGTTTATCTATCACGTGTTTACTGAACGACTGGATTTTAGGTACGTGTTGTTACACGATTTGTCAGCGACTTACAACTACCGAACAACCAATATTAAGTTAAATATTTCTTTGATGTTTTGGTGAAGTGTAATCAGAATTCAATAATTTAAATAAATACATAATACAATATCGCTAATTTTGCTTGCTAAAATTTATTACATAAAGTGAAACATAAATGCTGACGTAGACTCAATCTACAACTTAAATAGGATATTTAACACACACACACACACACACACACACACACACACACACACAATTATATATATATCGCTACGATCTATTTACTTTTATTTTTGGTAAGATATAAAAGGACATTCGTGTATTCCCTCACTAACCCTTAAGGCGCCATATTTAAAAAATATAGCCTATGACAATTGTGACAGATTCAATGATGCCTCAATCGTCAGACTTGACGCACTTTGACATAATTTTTTTGACTTTGAAATTGCGCTGTAGAAAGTACCTAAGAAATATTGATCAATAAAGCCTCTTCAACGTAAAATAAATTAATTAGTCGTTAAAACTTACAGAACACGTTGCTTGAATCACATTACGAACGAACGATACAACATATACAATGACATGTGACATATTTTGTATGACATATGACATAAGTAAAATTATTGTTACCAGTCTAATATCGTCTCGCTATCTTATCTGAATAAATACAATACATGTAAACTTCTTAAAAAGATCCCATCGTGTGAAAATTCGACTCTGACGCAAGCGATTTTGATCATATAACATGCCATGTAATATGCTGAAATTTTTGAAAAAAATTGGGGTGTGGCTATGTCATGAACACGGCCATGTGTTGTAGGTGAATACGTTTAACGGGTTATATTTTCTAAATGCAATATTTTTATTTATTTATATATGTATTTATTGATATAGAAGCGATTTCATCATCCACTTGTATAATTTCAACCGCCTCAGCTGCAGATATACTGGCACGGACGTTGATTCGCACGGCCGCACTCATTCTTTTACGCTCCCGGCACTACTGGACTCGGTCATATGGTGTTTTATTATTACTCGATATGCAGCAAAATAACCTCAAAATGGCAGTACCTCTCCCTCCACTACTCGCGAAGCGTCACTTATGTCGCTTATCGTACTAAATTGTTTGATCCTTTAGCTATCTAGTAGTATAATTTAATTTGGGATTTAGCGGATAGAATCGAAATTGAACGCTGAACTGCATCCCCCCGATTTTGTTATCATTAGCTTTTTTTTGGGTTGCCCCCGTATGGTAGCAAATTTAAAGACGTATTCACGTCAAAAAAAAATACAAATTATAATTTACTTTCTTTAGTTACTCGTTTGTGGTCGCGTATTTGGTTAGTAAACTTAATTTGTGTCCAACGTAGAGATCCAATCAACTTGTTTATTTAGTTATCAAAGACCGCTAGAGAAACTTTACTTAATTCGTAGTCTCCCGGTCTATTATTTAAATTCCTTCTGACAAAGTTACTGTTTGCTTAGCTAAGTAATTTTTACATTTAACATGCAAGAATGTATTAAGACATGTTTTATTTTCATAAAATTGTTTTTTTCCTTTTATGTTCTCCTCGAATTAAGACAGACAATGTTCTATACGGTTCTCGGCTGCGCTCAAAATTGATCAGACTGAAAATATTCCTAGAATTTCTATATCTCGTAGTATAACTTTTTTTTAGTTAAAAATAATGACAAGTTTAAACATTCACTTTCATAATACGATTACCATTACAACTGAAAAGAAAGCCCCTTTTGAAACTTATTCCTATTTCTATGGTGAAGCGGTTTTTGCGTTTCGTTGGGAGGGTGTTGTTGCCGGCTCACTTATATGTATATGAGGCGACCATCTTAGTCCTCGCGAGTAGCAACGCACCTGTGATCGACTTCAGATAGAACCCCTGTTCTGTATTTACAGATGTCCATTGGTAGCAGTGACCACTGACACCAGTAGACTGCATGCTCGTTTGCTACTTCAGTCTGATAAAAAAAATGATCAATGCTTAACAAACAGCCATATTTAAAAAATAGAGACCATAGAGCAAATATCGGTGTTACAGCTCAAAATTCAATATTTTATTTATTTTTTTATTACCATTACAACTAACAATGTAGGTATATAAAATATTTAAAGATCCAATATAAATATGCCCAGATTTTAAATTTCAATATCGCTATAGCTATAGCACTGGGATTATTAGGTATATTAAAGTGTAAACTACAAGTGGTGGCGTCTAGCGAACTGGCAGCTTTTACGAGTAATTGCTACTAAGTCTAAGGTGTAATACCTTTTAGTTGATTATAACTACAAAAATATCTACCTACCTATAGTGACATTTCAACCGAGCAAAGCCGGGTTTTCATCTAGTAGGTGTATATATTATCTTCCCAGTCTTTTCACTTAAAGCGTTATGATAATAAAAGTATATAAATGCCATATAATAATAAAAATGTCCCAAGTAACCAGTAATAAACTTTCATAACAAATTTAATCACATTCCGTCCATTAGTCTTGTACCTATTATATACTTTCCAAAAGACAGCGGTTGATTCTTTGTTTCATTTATAGTTTATTTTTTGTTTATTTTAAAGTTTTATTTAAGTAATATATACTACATTATGTATTTAACAAACCAATGTATAAGTTATATAATAAAGTACTTACAGAAAATATTTGACATTTGTGATACTTAGTACAATATATACGAAAAATATATAAAATGCATGATAATAACGTAAGCATTATTTTATTGTCAAATGGCTGTATACAAGAAACAAACAACCATCATGAAGTAGTAGCCATGTAGTAGAGTGACCGGATGTAATAAATTCAAGAACACCGCTAAGACAGCTTACCTTACTATACTGTGGCTATAGCTTGTCTATAACTATGTATTTTAATCTTCTAACCATAGAGGTTTTACAGCGCATTACAACTACATATATCAGGATAACGAAAAAACATATATAGTAGTTTAGGTGATTGGTTAATTACCACGACCATAATTAGCACGACTCTGTTACTTTCTTTTGCAGGCCAGCAGCACCTCGACATCGTTTAAAGTTAGGAATTGTACCTACAGTCACGGAAAGATATATGCAAAATTATCCCAAAACGAAAGTACCAAAAGAAAACCAGCCAGGTGCAAGTAGGACTCGCACACAAAGGTCACTCGTACAATTATTTAAAAATAACGGCAAAAAAACACGTTTGTTGTAAAGGAGCCCCTTAAATATTTATTTTCCTGTTTTTAGTACAGTACTGGTTATTACAGCGGCAACAAAAATACGTCATCTGGGAAAATTTCAACTGTCCGCCTATCACGGTTCATGAGAAAGAGAGATAATATTAGTTATTTGAATAAGTTTTGTTTCATTTTGATTCAATTTTATTGAATTAAAATATGAAAATATTAAATTCAATAAATATTTTACAAAATACCCTAGAAGCATTTTTCTATTTTTTCATCGTCTGCACTGTAATCTAAATCTCAGGCATTCTATCCAACGAAGAATTTATTTTCAAAAATTCAACCATCATCTGGAGGTTGGAGATAAAAAAAACGTCAACAGTAAAGCGATAAGATCAACGAAACTGTGGAAATAAACCAACGGACAGACAACAGAGCCCGGCTTTGAACAGCCCTTATCTTAACCAGGCAGACGGAGATCTTATCGACTTGACTTTTGCAATATGAAAATTCGTTATTTTATTTTTTTTAGCAGCCACAAAAATACTAATCGTATAACCGTGAGATCCGAGCAATGTCGGGTAATTCTGGATAAAGTCAAGCGCTTATTCTCATTCATGGTAAAATGCAAATACCGAGCAGTAATGCAAGAATGAGAAAAAATAGTATAAAGATTAAAGTTTTCCTATCAAGAAATGATCCTTTTCACATATCTATAGTTTAAAAATATATTTTCTTAGGTATATATATCATAGAATAATTATAATTACCTTTCATAATTCTTGATAAAACAATAAAACTAAAATTACATATCCTTATTGATGAGCAATTGACAAACATTGCCTAATCCCTACTAATATTAAAGTACCAATATGTATAACTCAGTCTGCTACGCTTTATGCACGCTTTCTGCACCTGCACTGCTCAATTACAATGACCTAAATGAATAATGAATTTTCTGGCCTCAAGCTATAACTGAAATTTCTTCGTCTTCTTGGACGATACTTTCATAGTAGATAAAGAATTGAAGGTGGTAGAACTCATTGTGGTTCGACTCCGGAAGCACCACCGCTACACCTATTTCTGCCTAATAACAGCAGTGTTATGCGCTGTTGTGTTCTGGTCTGAAAGGTGTAGTAAGGGAGACATACTTTTCCGAGGCATTCTATCTTAGTCCTGAGGGATAGCAACGCATCTGTGGCTAACCTTAGGTGAGACTTTGATCTTACCTAGAACCCTAGGTAAGATCAAAATCTCACAGATCTTACAAAGATCAATTACAGATGTCCATGGGCGGCAGTAGCCACTTATCATACCATACTTACCAGGAGAAATTCGAAAAATATATCCTAAAAAGTTTGAACACTTATCGGTATAAAACCAATTTGCATTTCATGAATATAAACTCGAGAATATTTCTGTTGGCGATGTTTCCTGAGCCTCGGGTATCATAACTCCATAATTCCGTAGATAAAGCAAGTATCCTAAAATGATTGGGAAACGATTTGGCGCATAATTTTAGTTGAAAAACGTATAATTACCTTTTTTAATAGTGACTCGAATAATTACGTGACCTTAAATTATAATACTGAATTTGCAAACGAGGCGCTTATATGTGATAAATGGTCACTACTGTCTATGGATGTAAATTTTATATCATCGCTCTTTAATTCTTACTCTTCCATTAGTACCAAATAGTTCCGTTAGTTTTACAAAACCTAATAAAACGGGATACAACAAAGGGAACAAAGTAGGTTAAAATTCTTGCTACAATTATTTTATATTATTACACAAAATTTTGTTTAGCTCCTACAGACCCAATACCTTTGATGTGTGCAGAAATTATGCACACATACCGAAGCGCTAGGATAAGAAACCGATAAGAGACAAAATTTTCAATAGTTGAAAGAAATAATAATATTAAGTAGTTAAGTTAATAGGGCATTTTTTTTTAATAAAGAAGCTCTAAAATGGTTGCTTGCTAGGCAACCCTACACTGAGACATAAAACTCCGCTGTCCGTCTGTTCGTTTGGCACCAGGCTGTATCTCGTGAACGTTAAAATTACTAAATCCGACGTCTGTTCTGACAAAGATGACTTAAACTCTATTATTAATTAAAAGTAACGAGATATTTCCCAGCATGCGTAGCAGCGATTAAACTGCTACGTAACGTGCAAAACCTTCCATAATAAATAGCGGTCGAGGGTGTTAGTCACAAAATAACTCTACTCTTGCATTTCGGCTCAGTTTCGAGAAACACGCTTAAACAGCGGCCTCCAGCCGAGTAATGTATGGGTTCTATTATGAGCCTAATCTTCAAGCCTTCCACTAATATATCATGAAAGTACCAACGATATTCACCGAGAAATTTACACGAAATATTTCACCTACCAACTGCGGGAGTCTAATAACGCTTTAATGAACTAATATTTGAGTGGGTAAAATTAATTTCGCTAAGATTTTCCGTTTGAGTACATATAGAATCACTCAGGTGTTTCAGTTTGTGTGATATTATGTTTACCTACTAGTTTATTCGGATGAGAAGCAAGTAAGCTTTGGTATCCGGTTTACATATCACGTATGACTACATTATGTTGTTATCTGCGTAGTCAAGTATCACGTCCTGTTTATGTGAAATGTTATTATGACTAACAAATATAGATATGCAGACGGTACCCACGTATCCAGATTTGATCTTCGACCAGATAGAATATGTATGTTGCATTTAAACATTTAGTCTGAGTTTATCTGCTTGTGTACCCTTTATTTTGTGAGGGGGAAACCTTTAAAAGGTACACCGAAGCCTTGGGAAAGACTCCGGGTTATGTGGGATTTTTACCCACTAAAACCCCCCTCGGTGGCCTTCCTCAGTGCTTGCAGGGGACTCCGGGATCTCCTGTGGAACGCACCGGTGCCCCCTAGCGTGGCACCCCTCACGGGTTCATCACTTGGAGGACGTGCACCTGTCCCCCTGCACCTTCCGGTGTCTGCGACGACATGCAGCCACACCTGTCGCCGTTCTTCTCGGGTTTGCTGGCTGGGCGGTTCGATCTCCTACACCAGCCGTCCGCAATCCCAGAAGCCCCCTTCTAATCGCCTCGTATTCCACTCCCCGGCTACAGGGGGATCTACTTGTGTACCCACCCACAACATATCGACTAATTAAATCTTACAGTAATTAAATGGAATGGAAAGGAACAAATTGGGACGATTTTAATTGGACACGTGATAAGTATCAGTTATGTGGAATGCTCGCCACTTTACGCCAGTGAGATAAGTCTTTGACAGTGTACCTGAGAATTGGTGGTTGTTTGCAAGCAATCCATGCTCTGGATACGAAACATTATTTATTTTTTGTGGCCACGAGATATTTGGAATGATGGCGAAGTCTAAGTGCATCACGTTGATCTGAAAACGGAAGAATTTTAATTTCTTTTAACCCGTATCTATTACCACAAGTTCATCGGTATTTTAATTATTATTTGGATAAAACTAGTGACCTAAAATCATAAATACTTATTGCTTTATTTAAATACATTAGAGGACATGGTTAAGATATACTAAAAATATCTTTAAATTACCCTGTAGTACGAATATTGAAATAATAAATTGAATTGAATCACTGAAAGTATACGAAACGACTAATATAATTAAAACTGGGTGCAACTAAAATCCTGAAATTGTATTTAATGCACACTTTTGCTCTTTTATATTTTCACGTCGTTTAACTCAACCACAAAAAGAAAGAGTGTAACAACGCTTTCTACTCTTGCGATAATAATTCCCATTGTGGCAACAACAGGGTACCATAATGGCATTGTCAACCACTACTGCTGAAGCTTTAATTTTAATGTTCTTATGTTGAGTTTTCAAATATTTCACTATACTTTATCGGACATTGAAACTATTGACTTTAATCATTATATATTATAGTAATTTACACAGCGACAAAAATAAGAGAAAAGGAGAATAAAAGTTAATTAATTGTTAATTGTGCAAGTTAATAAATTGATGGCATTACAAACATTCAAATTAAAACTATTACAAAAAGGGAATAGTGCTACAATACAGCAAGTGCTAAAATCAAAAACGTGGTAAAATCAAAAAATGACGAGCCGATTATCACTTGTCACTTGCACTAGCAAACACCAATAATGTCGTTTTTCGTGATAAAATAAAGAAAAAATATCATATTATATATACATATAATATGAACTTTATAGTTTTATAGTGGCTAGGAAAAAAAAGATGTAATAAGCCTTTCTGTCGTAATTTCAGTGCTCATCATTGACTTCTGGCTAACGTAATAGATTACGCTCAAAAGAAAACACACGAGCCATATAGATACACCACAGCAAATCTAATGCCAATGTCGTAACTGTCGGTTCTTAACAACAAAATTTCGTCTACCAAATCAAAAAGTAATTCGTCGGCTGACATCAAACGAAAGAGCGAGTGATTTTCGTCGTGACGCAAATAACCCACAAGACGCAGTAAGCACGCAATTATAATTCGTATTCGGGACGACGTAACGCAATAATTTAAGCTCACGAATACAATTTGTATGTCAAGAGAAACGAATGAAGAGCGTAGTGAATAATTCGATGCGGGGAGGCTCGTTGTCGGCGTATTGTTGGGGAAATAAAAGGCTTCCCTTGGTAACTTTGTTTTACATTAACAGGACTCTCGTAGTTATATTTTATGATATAAAATATAAAAATCTTATCTTACCATGTTGATAATAATAAAAGGTTGTAACATCGGATGCAAAGATGTTTGTTACTCAATCACACCAGAACGGAGATGGTGGTAGCAGTGGTGGGTGGTGAAGGCGCTGCTTTTGGTGATGGTGGTATTGTTAGTGATATTGGTGATGGTGGTGGGCGTTGGAGGTGTCGGTGGTA
>MOOZ01000229.1:2762-17920 GCA_002930495.1 Cecropterus lyciades | reverse complement strand
GGTGTGTTTCGGATACCAATCGTTCGACAGTTATGGTCGGCCTATTTCAATTTCAGCCTACTAAGTTCAACACTTAATAATATTGTTTGTTAGTCTTTTTTATATATTATTGTAACTTAATAAAAATAAAAGTTATGCCATTTTCACTAATTTACGCTCAAATAGTTATTTGGTATGGTAAGTTTAAATTAAGTTGACGATAAACTTATCAACTCTATATATTGTAATGCATATGATGCTCCCTCTCACATATCAACAATAAGATGGATTATAATTACCTCTGGAACCAACTGCTGCAGCTAGTCGCATATCCGCTGCCGTAGGGATCGCTGCACTTGTGCTGATTGGACCTGTTAACAAAATAATAACTTCCGTATTAACTTCTACACTACTTCCTAGTGCTAACATAATAACTAGTTTTAACCCAGTTAACCGGAAACGATCGAAACTGATGGTTGAAATACATCCTTTCAATCTATGATCCGAGGTTAAAATCACGGGCAAGCACCACTGGTTTTTTTTTTAAATAATGTGCGTATCAAAAATTAATTCTGAGAAAACCTAGACAGACACTACATATTGCTTCATTGCCAGAAGGAAAATTGAAGTTTCAGTTCACTATTATAAGCAGTCTAATAATTAATTTAATTTAACGTTTTTTATGAGTTTACGTCGACATAGTTTTTTTAAAGTATTATAGCGCCATTTTTTATTATAATATAGCTTGCACGCAAAGTGAAGTATTCGTGTCCGTTAATATAATATTCCATTAAAGCGTTTGCTAACAATGGGTCAAGCGAAGCATGAAATTATTCAAAAGGACTACCAACTGCAGGAAACGTTTCATCTCTTTCCTACAGTTTAAATAGCTGTGCACACAAACTTCCCCTGATACAAAGCCTCGCATATTATACGGCGAAATTATTATTTTCACTGCAACCTCAACGAATATAATAATTCACATCTTTTTCACGTTAAATATTATAACGGGAATTTAACTCATTTCAAATAAATAAGAAGTTTGTTTTTATGACATGTCTGTTGTCATCGCGGTTTCCTGACGTTTCTTTTTGTTGGTCGTTGATTTGTTTTGTATTTATTTTATAAAGCTTTAATTTATTGCATTATATTTTTGACTTACATTGCATACTTGAATTTGAATACTTAACTCATATTTTTCTCAATAGGTATTCGTTATCTATACTAATATTATAAAAAGAAAACCTTTGTATTTTTTAATATTTGTATGTTTGTATTGAAATAACTCAAAAAGACATTTTCTCAATTGGTTGGAATTTCGGGACAATTGGTTCAGTAGACCAATTTTAAAAATTATTTTACCACTAGCTGTACCCTGTGTATTTGGGAAAATAATTGTATATTAACAGTAAAATATGACATGATGACTGACAGAACAGAGAGTTGATTAAGTGTCGGGTAGTAGAGAGCTAGAAATAATTTTACTGCAGCACATCCCGGTAAACAATATCTTCTGCGTAAATAAAAATATTTCTTAAAGAAACCCACGTACAGTTGTCCGTGAGAGAAGTAGGGGGTGTCCAGATGAATGCCGGCTACTGTTAGAGTTTGTTCTTGACTTTTATTTATCGTGATAGAGACAGCCACTTTTAAAGGAAATTGTAGTCGTTTGAACTGGAAGGGTAAGTTTGTGGGTATTATAGAGATTCTGGGTATCAATACCGTCTCTCCGTTGGCCCCTTCAGTAAGAATGGTTGCCTGGACGATGTGCCGTCTCAGCTCTGTGATGCGTAACCTAGAGCCGTTGCTCAGTCTAGGTGCGTCCAGGTTACGCATCAGTATCATAGACACACCAACTTTGAGTTCCAACTTGTGGGAGGATACCCCTGACAGTTAGTTGCGTCGTCAGTTGTCATCATCGTGTCTATTGACATGTAGGTTCTCACCTCACCTGGAACTTGCTCTAATAGGCCTTTATTAATTTTTCTTACCAATTCATTTTTGAACGCCATGATAGCTTTTTGCACAACCACTCCTCGTTAGCTAGGTTTTCTTGTAAACTCGGAAATACCTCATTAATAAGGTTATCTTCCGAGCTAATAACATTGGTAAATAGACTGTCAAAGATTATTTGGCCGTTAGTTTGCGCGTCCTTTGCCGACCTCGAGAAGCGTTTGTGCGAAGAGTCCAGATTCCTAATCATTGAAGAGCTGGACACTCATGTTAATATTCAGCTGTAACCGCTCTATTTTAGCCCGCAACGGCGAAACCTTGAAGCATGTGTTTATCTCGTCTGCTGCGGTACCTCGCTCGATAACCGGCATCGTCTGCCCTCCATCCATCAAGATTCGATTACCCCGAATGTTTTGCAAGCTGTAATCCAGTGCTTCAATCGCTTGGTTGTGCGACCGGTTGGGGACGAATGCACAATGCATTCGTCCCACCAATGATCAGTTTGCACCATTGCAATAGAGCACCGCGACTAGGTACTACTTTTCTGATGTTGCAAATGGACGTTTATTCACTTGCAAGGTTCAGCAGGAGTTTGCATACTGAGTGTGCGATTCTGCCACCACTCAGCAAGGTTGCGGCTATTCCGGAGGATGCAACAGCCATCGCAACCACTTGTTTGCGCAACTGTGCCAACAGCGGCGGCCGTTCAGTCGTCCGGGCTCGCGACGCCACATCACGATAGGCGACTGGACGCACGTACGTTTATGATAAAATCTAAACATGTCTACTGTACTCTTCAATATTGGTTGAAGAGTGTACGTACATACTTTATGTAAAAACTTCTAGTAATAGTAAACTTACATAATTAAACTCATATAGACATGGTACAGCCAACGAAGCTTGCTGAATTCTTAAGTATCTTATAAGTAAAGTAATTCTAGTAATAGTAAACTTACATAATTGAACTAATATAGACATGGTACAGCCAACGAAGCTTGCTGAATTCTTAAGTATCTTATAAGTAAAGTAATTCTAGTAATAGTAAAGTTACATAATTGAATTCATATAGACATGGCACAGCCAATGAAGCTTGCTGAATTCTTAAGTATCTTATATGTAAAGTAATTCTAGTAATAGTAAACTTACATAATTGAATTCATATAGAAATGGCACAGCCAACGAAGCTTGCTGAATTCTTAAGTATCTTATAAGTAAAGTAATTCTAGTAATAGTAAACTTACATAATTAAACGCATATAGACATGGTACAGCCAACGAAGCTTGCCGAATTCTTAAGTATCTTATCACACCAAATAAGTATTATGCATCTCCAGTAAAATGAATCATACTAAATTTAAGCAACAATGGGTGTGTCAAAGTATTATCTACATTTCACGATCCTCTGCTCACTTCTTATGGAAATTGGGCATGATTTTAGGTATTGTGTTTTGATTTTTCTATTTAAAACATTTTTTTGAAAAACTTATGTACATAGTTACATTATTCGCGAGTTACATTATCCGCGAATTCATTTTCATCGATTTTCCCATGGGAATAATATATTTTCCGGCAATAATACGTAGCCTATGTGTTAATCCAGAATGTCAGCTAATTGTAATATAATAAAACGAAATCGAAATAGTAGAAATAGAATAGATACACAGTTTTTTAGAGAAAAAAAAGCGATGTATACTTTATTAATTAAATAAACAATAATTTTAGTAATATTAAAAAAATCTATGAAATTATCAATCAAATGCTTGGAAGGGTGACATCATCGGTTGACGCAGTGATACTTAAATTTGCAGGGACTAAGCAGCGTAGATATCGCCAATATTTTTCTTAAAGAGTTGGATACAATAGTGAAGGACATAATTCCAACCTGCAATACCAAACTTGTTCGCTCAAATACCGATCAAGAATATGCAGATTCTAGCATGTACTTTAAAAAAAGCTTCTAGTTATGACATAAAAAAAACCTAATAAAGCTCCGAGACTCGACAAAATTAAGATTTCTGATATAAAAATGGCAAGCAAAAATACTTTAATGGCACTTTGATAGTTAATTAATAGTAGTTTTTGTCAGGAAAGTATCCCGATGAATTAAAAATATGCTGTGTGAGACCAGTCTTCAAAAAAGGCCAAAGTGATATATACTCAAATTACCGCCCCATATCATTACTTTCATCCATATAAAAAATAGTTTAGAAATACGTTTGTGATCAAATATACAGTTTTTATAAAAAACACATTGTCATATCTCCAAATCAATTCGGATTTCAACCGGGTAAAGGTACAACTGAACTTTTATCATAATTCACGGATGAAGTTAATGAGCAGTTAAATAATAAACAACAAGTAATGGCGTTGTTTATACATTTTTCGCGAGCATTTGAGACTCTGGATTATAATCAATTAATAAGCAAACTTGATAATTGTGGAGTACGTGGTTCCTTGCTGGAATGGTGCAAAAATTACCTACAAAATTGAAAATATATAGTAGAGGTTAATAACTTGTATCGGGTACGGAACCATTCGTGCGCGAGTGCGACTCGCACTTGGCCGAATTTTCTACTTTAATAAGTGAGTCTATAGTGGATTCAGTTAATTACGTATATATAAATTATATATTAAGCGTATAACTAACACCAGTAAAATATTAGAAATACATATGTACGGTTTTTACATATTATTCATGAAAAAAATAATTTTAATAGACTAGTCGAAAAAAAATTAGGATATCATTCTGTGCACATTATTTTATCATAAAGAACAGAATAAGTCCGTTGCCAGATAGAGTCCCCGAGGGGCTGTTTGAGATCTCCAAATCTTCGATAATAATTTCCCCACCTGCCTGAAATATGGCCTCCTTCCGCGCAACGTAGTCAAGATAAAGCTTCTCAAGATTTACTTCGGCCATTGTAGTTTTTTATGATTTTTTGTCTACTTGGAATTTTATTTTGTGCTCAAGCAAGGGGAAATCTTTTGCTTTACTATAATATAATATTATAAGATTTAGGTACAGGCAAAGGTAGGTTTAACATTAGGTACAGGCAAATAATTTTTAGAATACATTAATTATTATTTACTATGACGGTGACATACTCTAACTTAATACCATCGATTATCTTAAAATATGTTAAGATAAAAATAGTTTCTTCAGCGTGTGATGACCTGATCGTCAAAAACGTAACCATGGCATCAAGTTATAAACCTATTAAATGTGTTACCTGGGTAGTATATAGCTTCCTTGCGGACGGCGTAGTTGGCTAGTGGAATACGCAGAGTACATATGAACTCCGCTGGCGATGGAAGGTCCGCATCTTGCAGCGTCACTGACGCGTATACGGAGAAGCGCCCGTTTATCAGCTTAGTTTCATGCGATATTCCTTTAAGTCGCCTGAAACAAAAATGCACTTCGTTCTATAAATGGTAACTGATATAGTCCGTGATCAAGTGGTAAAAGTGGACCACATCCATTTTTACCACTAATTACATTCCATTTTTACTATTACTATCAATAAATTTTTTCGAGAGTGGCTTCATGTCGATGGAACGCCCAACTTCTTTTTTGACAACGATTCTCGATTCGTCTATTTGTCGTGCACACACTAAATGCATATGTGGTTTTCTCATGGATGCCTTAGTCGGAGTTGAACCAAAATTAAAATGGGACCCACGAGAAGCACCAGCTTTCAAATAAAAAAAATAATAAAATCGTTTCACCTAGTCGAAAGTATTGAAGATTTAAACATAATGGTTGAAGCCTAATGGTTGAAACTCGGCCTGTCAATCGAGAGTCCGAGGTTTGAATCCTACTACCACTGATTTTCTAAAAATTATGTGCTTATTAAATATTAAATCTGCTTTACGGTAAAGGAAAACATCGTGAGGAAACATGCACACCTGAGAGTGCTCTAAAAAACAAGTTTTCAAAGATGTGTGAAGTCTACCAATATGCACTTGGCCAGTGCGGTGTTCTATGGCTTAAACCTCTCTCATTCTGAGAGAAGAGCCGTGCCCAGTAGTGGGACAGTAATGGGTTAACGCTAAGGATACTGATGAATATGCAATCATACGAAATCTTATGCGTATATGGACATATATAAATACCTATATACTATATTGTTAAAAAATTAGAAAAAAACACAAATCAGACTAACTTCTCTGGTGTGGTGAGAGTTAGGACGGGTTCAGGGAAGACACCCTCGGCAGCGCAGATCACGTTCACAGTATCATCGTCTGTTTTGTTTTGTAGCAGCCGGAAACTCGTTTCTGGTGCTGTAACAGAACATTTGTGTCAGCAAAGTTCCTAAAGTGTGCTGACTACTAAAGTGAGCGTAAATAAAAAAAATATATATAGTTTAAACCACGGTAGCCCAGTGAATAATAGGACATGAATATCGGAATAGTACGCTCCAAACATCCTTAATTTTTTCAAGTTATGTATTAAGACTGGATAAACCGCATAGCTCCCTCCAATACGAATTTGCAGACGAATACATAATATCCTTAGATTTAGAATGAAATGAATCTTTGTGATGAAACCTACATTATCGTACGTTCTCAGAATGATTTGAATGTTCCCCAATTTAAACATATCAATTTATACGTCATACGGACCGTTATGTACCCAGGACGCTAGATTACCACCAATGACCATATTGACATTGATAATATTGACTTATATATGACAAGTATGCAATTTGTAGTCCACCTGATGTTAAAATATTATATATATATTGATATTTTTTATCAATATATATATTGATAAAAACACATTCAACTATACAAGTCGCATGGGCTCTGTACATGAGCCATGACCTGTGTTACAGGTCTTGTGAGACATGACACGGTTTAAATCAACAAAGTTAAGTATTAATACACCTTAGAAAGATTTACCTATATTAAATAATAATTATATAATTATAAAATTATATGTGTGTATGTGTACATGTATGTATGTGCATATGTATTTGTGTGTCTTTACTTCCTATATAGAAGACAAATGAAGAGATCGATCTGTCTCTTCATTACAAAAATTTAGACACTTATCTTGAAATTTAATGAATAAAACCCAAGTTAGTAATAATTTATTTAACAATCGTTAAATCAACATTCTATCTTTGCTAACTCTTTTAGATACCACAATCGAGAATTTTCGTACAGTAAGTTCATAATCATTCTTCATGACCTCGTTATTGACACGTGTTGGAAAAAAGGGATTGTTTGATTAATCCATATATTTTGTATACACATATTTTTTAGAAAAACTTAAATAAACATCTTATTATTTGCCAAAAAAGAACCGGTTAGGAATAAATTTTTGAGAATCGTTAAGGTACTCGTCAAGGTCACCATTACTAGGTAAATTGCAAGGTATGGCTGAAAACGATAACGTAAACGAAAAATGTACGATATCATTATTTATGTACGCATTTTTATATATTCACGGCTTTCAGTTCAGGGAATCCACGTCAAGCCCGACATGCAGAATGCAGAAAATATCAAATCTCTTAATCAAATTACTTGCCAACCTTTTCCTGCTATATCTCCAGTAAATTGCCTCGCAACTCGTAAGCTTCTTGAATATTACAGGAATGAACCAAGACAACTGTACCATTATCTACTGAAAGTTTTTTTTCATTTTTTCCTTTTTTCTTTGTGTTCTCTTTTTTCAAGACAAAGACGCGGCCATTATGCAATGCGGCATCTTAGGGTTAGGCTTTGCATTTTTGCATGAATAAGAGAAGTTGAAATGAAATATGATTTCAAATTCAAGGTGGTTAAGCACTACGTTATTTAACTCTAGAAGCACTACCGCAACACCAGTTACTGCCAAAGATCGTTACACTTTAAGCGCTTTCGTGTTCTGATCTGGGGTAACAATGCAATTCTGACCAAGCTCAGATAGGACTTTTATGTTTTCTGGGGTTGCCACAAGATTCCGTGGATGGCAGTTACCATTTACGAAGAGGTCTATATGCTCGTTTGCTACATTAATATCATAAAAAATGTTTAATTAAAATATAAACAAGATTTGAATATGGTGCAGTAATGTTGACCTAGATTTCGGATGCAGGATAGTGTAGAAAGGGAACTAGCGAGCATTTTGGTATAATTATGATTTGCAGAAGTTATATCGAGGTAGATTGAAGTTTAGATCAGTACAAATTGATTTGGTCCAGTCAATTCAGGTCCTATATTGCTGCGGTTTCGCGTCAGAATAAATTTATTATTAAATTTGCACAAGTATGCCTCTGCGGTTCATGGTTACAATCATCTTGGAAACGAAGAAAATAGAAGAGACAGACATTCATAGTCTGCATTATCATGGGACGGAGTTGTAAAAATGTCAAAAAAAAGCTCTACTAAGTCATTTGCACATGGTTCTCATTGCACCCATTTAATTAATGATGACTCCCCGGATACAAAAAATATTTGGCAGACACTTTGCTCAATGATTTTTAGCTATACACATATTTGAGATTCAAAAGCAAGCGGGTATTGCATGGGATTGTCTTAGCATTATCATATAGGTATCGTTCCTGTAGATTAAATTAATTATTAATTATCTTTAATAATATTCTGCACACATTTTGTACTTGTGGCTTGGCGCGAGATTCCGCTTGAAAAAAAAATCAAATGGTCTGCCTCTGGAATATCAGAGGCCTAAACGTCTGCCTTATACATTTCCTTGGTTTTCATGAGTAATTCAAACATCAGTCGAAGAGGCAGACATGTGTCCCTAATATTTCTTAGGGTATATTTATGGCAATAAATAACGTCTGCAATGTGTGCTGATTATATAGAAATTGTGCTCTAACAAATGAGATAGGAATGCGTTAAGGATTGTTGGCGCAAGATAAAATTATTTTACAAAGAGAACTCACAAAAAATTAAAAGTATACAAAAGTGCACCTACTCTTTTAATAAAAAATTAAAACGGTAATTCCATATGTAAGTATCGTCGTGGACTACTCGTAAAGCAAACAAACCTATACGCGATGCACTTCATAATTATGCCAACGTATGCACTATAAACATTTTAAGCACTTTAAATAACAAAGGGAAGTGTTTTCAAATGCAATGCAGACAATGTATAAGGTTTTAAGATTAATGAGCTATTATCATAACAGTTTTTATAAAACAAGAAATTATGATGAAAACAAAAAAATCCGGTCTGATAAAACGGATTTATTTAATTTACCACTTTTTAGGAGTTTGCGACAAAATGGTATAAAAGTGTTGTAGTATATATTTTATTTACTTATCACATAATGTCAGCCTTGATCGACTCCCTCCCACCCTTAACGTGTGACATACTTTATAGATGAGCCCTTATGGCAACTCACCAAATACAGTCATGTGCTTCGTCTTGACGTCCTCCGCGTAGAATGTGGATACAACGCACGTATAGTTCCCCGTTAAGTCAGTATCTATTTTCACAATACGTATCGCTCGATGCATGTGTTTAGGGTCGTTTGATGCTTTGTATGACAAGTCCACTCTGTTTCTCAAGATGGCGATGGCTTGGGGTGGATATGATGCGATCCATTGGTATATCAGGTTGTATCTGGTTTCGTAGAACCACTTCACCATTAGGCCTGTGGTGATATTCTCGAGCGTGTATTCGCAATCTAATATAACTGTATCCTGGACGCCGTATTGGATTATTTCTGGAACCGCCAAATTCACTATTTTTGCTCCCTGCAAGCCTGGAACAAACAAAATACTTTTTTGAAATTGATACTTTAAATATTATTGATCACTTTACAAACGATATGGGATGATTCAGATGCTTTCTCTTAGAACTCTTAGCTCATTAATATACATATGAAAAATAATAAAAAAATGAATAATAACCTATTACTAACCTAAAGCAGTTCTTTCGTTTCGTTGGAAGGGTGCGGTTGCCGTCTCACTTATATATGAGGCAACTATCTCATTTTTTGGGACTAGCAACGTATCAGTGATCAAATTCAGATGTAATCCCTGTTCAACATGAAGTCGTGTACCATGTCCATGTCGTGTCCATGGGCGGCAGTAATGACTTACCAACAGGTGGACTGCATGCTCATTGCTACTTCAATATGATAAAAAGACGTGGACACGGTGACAACAGCTAAATTTGTGAATGGGTTTTAAGGAATTCAAGATGGCACCCGAGTGGTTAATATGGCGACTATTTGCACCATTAAAATTTAACAAAATACTCTACAATCCGAATTTTGCGGATATATGTTGTCGACTCCAAATCAATATTTTTTTATGTTTTATTATTTAGGTAAGGTTTTAATCAAATCTACCGAACCCATTGACGGAATTATTTATACAGATTGTAAATTTGTATTATTTTCTGTGTTTTTGGGTACAATAAACTATATTATCATTATTAACATGAAATTTACTGACATCACTATTTTAAATTTCAATATAAATATTCTCCGCAAAATCATGAGAAGAATGTAGACGTATTAATCATCCGTATAACTGTGTGAACCAAATAGGTATGTACTGTTGTCCATATGTTCGACTCTGCGAGAGATTGAATTTGCTTATAAAAGCTTTTTACGTTTAACATCTCTCGTTACATAAATTCTTTAATTAAGATTTTTTAATTATTTTAGCCTTTTTAAAGAGCACAGGTACATACATTGTACAAAAAATGTTTACTGCAGCGCCCCCTGGAGGGCTTCATCGTAACACGTATATTGCATGCACCAATCTAACTAGAATCGATCACTAACAACCGCATCCAAAAAGTTTATGTTTATTGACCACAAAAAAAAATTGACAAAAGGCGGACTTAATTCTTAATAGCATTTTCTGCCAGTCAACCTTAAGGAAGTGCGGAAAATTCAAAGGCGGTGCAAAGAAAAGCAGGAAGGAGAATGTATATATACACAACATATATACATATATACACATAAGATATACGATATAGTAATATTGATTTTGCACAAAGAAACATTTATTGCAGCGCCCCCTAGTGAGTATTCATTCATAAAACATATCTATGTAAAAACACACACATCCTTTAACCCCAAATGCATAACCAAAAATATAAATATAAAAATGGAAAACCCAGTTAAAAGTATTTCTCTCATAAAAAAATCTACAATTCCAGTTCTGAAAAGATTCAAAATTATTTCAATTGGAAAAATAATAGAATAAAATAAAATAGAATGATGTAGTTTACGTTCGTCTAATTTAAGTTTGAATTTATATATGTACATATGTTGCAAGAGAAATGTATTACATCGCATGCAATTCCATTGAAACAATAAATTTTATTAAGGCGTCCCAATTTCCAATCTTGGGACGTACTAAAGCTTGCTTGAACAAATGCCAAACTTATCTCTCATCTAAATGTTTCTTAGTACAATTTCCGAAGTTTAATGGCTTACGCTGCACTTCCCTAACAAATATCTGGAAGGATGATCTTGCAATGTGATCCCCGTAAGGAATTCAATCTATCGACATTTCTTATATAAAGTCTGTTAAGAAAAAGCGGTTGGACTCTCGACTTGAAATTAATGATGGTAGAATTATTGGTAATTTGTATCGGAATCATTATAACTGCATATTCATCTCTTATAACAAGTTAACGTTTCCTTTGATAGCGTAAAAATAAGATGTAAATCGTTGAAACTTAATGTATTTCGAATTTACTTTGATTGGGCTGCTAATGAATTTGGACTGCATTAGCTCCTTATCATTTTAGCGTTCGTATGTTAAATTGACAAAACTTTTCTCAAAGTGCAAGTAGCAAATTAGCTTGCAGTCCACCTGGCGGCAAGTGGTCACTGATGCCCATGGAGAACTGTAACTAACCTGTATTAATTATATGGATTCATTACTTTAAATCTCCAAGCTTACAAATTACATTCCATAAACCTACATACTCACGTTATGAACCATAATAACAATATTAAAATTAATGATAAAAGTCAGACGCTCATTTGAATTTATGTTTGGTATTCAAAAGCAAAATTGCTAAAAATTTCTCAGCTTACTTAAAATGTATACATTTAAATGACGGAGTGGAACTAGAGTGGAAATAGAAAGCCTATTTTTAAAACCATTCAAATTGTTTGACTTCAGAATATCACCTCTCTGCGTTACTAATACTTCAATTCAAAAATAAATATACTGTAAAGGAAACATACAGCGTTTAACGTCTTTATTTTAGCATCAACCAGAAAAGTGTAATGACTATTATACCATTAATCATGTAGCGTTGCTTACAAAATTTAAAAGCGTAATATTTTCTATTGCCTACTTACGATGAGAACAAGGAGCAACGAATCATCGGCCAGTTTAAATAGAAAGAAGACGTTATTTCATTCCCGGTATCAAAAGAACCATTTCACTAATAGTGAAAGAATACCATAAACTTCAGTAGTAAAGAAAGAAAAACACGCACAAAAAATATATGAGTACATATACATAGAAACTGAAGTAAAATCATACAATACTTACAAACATAAATATAAAATTCGTATGACATAAAATAAATTTCTGTCGAATTTAAGAGTACGATTGTATCAGCATTATTGTGGTGTCAAGTATGTCCTGATCTAGGGAAATATGGCTCGATTGTGGAGTTAATTCTAGTCAAAAAAACGTTGGAATTAAAGGTCTTTTTTTTTTAATTATTCCTAATTTTTATATAACAATATTTGAAACTGTTATTTAAAGGTTTTGAAGGTGGTAGAACTCTTTGTGGTTCGCTTGTGTTTCTGCCTAATAACAGCAGTGTTATGCGCTGTCGTATTCTGGTCTGAAGGGTGTGGTAAGGGAGAGATACTTTTCCGAGGCATTCTATCTTAGTCCTCAGGGGTAGCAACGCATCTGTAGCTAACCCTAGGTGAGACTATGATCTTACCTAGGGTTGATTACAGATGTCCATGGGCGGCAGTAGCCACATACCATCAGGTGGGCTGCATACTCGTTTGCTACTTCCATACTATAAAAAAAATAAAAAAAAAATTAAGGAAAATGAATTAATAAGACTGGGCCAATTTTAGAAGTGAGCTCTCTACTTGACAATCACTGCATCGTGGAAATCCTTAACTCGTTTACAATGTTAAGTCGTTAGAGTTGTTTTGTAACTTTCGTTATCTTGTTAATTATATATATTTTTGTTGTACGGAATAATTAGACGACTTTGGGTTTTCTTAAGGCCGAATCTTCATATAAAACTAAATGGCCTTCGTCGAACCTCTTACCGTCGTCCACATTAACTTAGTAATGTTCCGTTCTAAGCTACGTTACCTTATCAAAACACGCGGCAGCGTATTGCCAAGTTCTCTGGTAACAAATCAACGCATGTGTTATTTACAGGAACTATTTGGAACCACGTTTGACCCCTTAATAACTCAAAATCTACTTAAGCTAGATACATAACATTTGGTATATTTATCAGCACCTCTGAGACTGCTTAGCATCTAGCATAGCAAATTTCATAAATGTAGCCCAAATATTTATTGAAAAATCGGCATTTTCATCACTGACTCACATATATCAAAAAACTAATCCACTTCTAGATGACCAAGAAACTTGAAATTTTAATTCCAGCTGGCTAATAGTGTGCATACAAAGATAAAAATCTGGAAAAAGTAATTTTTTTTTAATTTAAAATATATTTCAATTTACTTCGTTTTTAAAAGTGAGCGTCTGATAAAAAAATTCATGACAAAAAGTAGTACTGTTTTCTTTTCAATATCTTGTTAGGTTTTGTGACATCAAATAAAAAAGATCAATAGAAAGTTATGGAACCAACCATAAAACTTAGTTTTTTTATGAAATACAACAAATAAAAAAACAGCTTGGGAGCGGGGAATTGTGAATAGGAATCATGAACTTACATGACATTCCTGAATGAAGAGCTGTGACCGAAGGGTGTTGTGTTCCGGAAGTTTCGTGGAAGGAGTGGACCCCCGGAAGTTACCGGACCCGCGTCTCACTTCACCGCAAATACGTGATTTTAGTTAAAAGTAGGTATATATGATATGGAACTTTGTATTCAATTATACGCATGTATCTTTGTTTATATTGTGTGAAATAAATGATTAAATTATAATTAATTAAAAAAAGTATAGATTTTACCTTTATAAAACTCACTAGCTGAGCCCGCGGCTACACCCGCGTTTAAAAGAAATGTAACGTGACATACATTAACCGAAATTTTATACCTTTAATAATCTCTATTTTGTTCTTTTTAAATACACGTTTTCCGCACCCGAGCATTTTTTCGAGATTAAAAGTAGCCTATGTCGTTTTCTGACCCTTAAGCGGCGGCGGAAAGTTTTTTTGCGCAACTACCACTGTGGTAGTTACGCAAAAAATCTTTCCGAGCCATGTTATAACATGGCTCGATATCAGAAACATAACTATCCCACGGGAACTTTATATTATTTTCATTTGGATAAGTATGCTATATTATATGTTATACCAGACTATAATCTATGTCTCTGTTAAACTTTATCCAATGCAATCCAGCCGTTCTGACGTGATTGAAAAACTAACATCCACCTATCCTCACAAAATTTCGCTTTTATAATTAAGTAACTCGGGTTTTTATAATAATGTTGGGTTTTTATAAATAGTTGTCCAATTGGTTTAATTTTTCATGAAATAACTTTGTATAATAAACCGATCGTACTTATAATTTATTAATAACTAACTATTAATGTATGGCTGGGGATCAATTCTGTCATACATAATTTTTACGAAACTTTAACCGTTTACGCAGCGCATGCAGCGCAACCTCTCATTAGGAAAAAAAATTGCCAATTTTGAAACATTCTTAAATGGTGCTCCGCTCCTGTTGGTCTTAGCATGATGAGATATAGCCTAAAGCTTTCTTCGATAAATAGGCTATCTAACACCGAAAGAATTTTTCAAATCGGAACAGTAGTTCCTGAGATTAGCGCGTTCAAACAAACAAACTCTTCAACTTTATAATATTTGTTATAATCTATTAATCACAAGCTATTAATGTATGACTGGGGATCAATTGTCTCATAAATATTTTTTACGATACTTTAACCGTTTACGCAGCGCATGCAACGGAAGTTCTCATTAGAAAAAAAATCCCGATTTTGAAACATTCTTAATTGGTGCTCCGCTCCTGTTGGTCTTAGCGTGATGATATATAGCCTATAGCCTTCTTCGATAAATGGGCTATCTAACACCGAAAGAATTTTTCAAATCGGACCA
>MOOZ01000227.1:131771-144280 GCA_002930495.1 Cecropterus lyciades | reverse complement strand
AGTTAAAGTGAATCTTAAGACCTTTTTTAACCCCCGACGCAAAAAGAGGGGTGTTATAAGTTTGACTGCTATATCTATCGGTCTGTCTGTATATCTGTCTGTCTTTTTGCCTGCCTGCCTGCCTGCCTATACGTCTGTCTGTCTGACTGACTGACTGTCTGTGGAAATGTAGCTCCTAAGCAGGTGTGGATGTGGTTTTTTTTGTTAGAAAGAAGGTTTCCGGGTGTTGGTTCTCAAACATGTTTTATCAAAATCGGTTAAGCTATTTAGTAGCTATGTAAGGTGGAAGTGGTGATGAAAAATCAAACATTTTTAAATATTAACAAGTGGGGTATTAAATGAAAGGGCATGACAAATAAGTTACACTGAGATATGTTTAACCATAGAAAAATCGGCTCAGCCATTTACTAGATACCGCTGCGACGTTGTAGCACAATTTAAGTAAGAGCAAAGTAAATATAAAAAAAAAAAAATGTTATATTTCTATAATTAAAATATAAGTGTAACTCTCTTGAATTTGATGTCTCATCTAAAGGTATTATTTTTTACTTTTTAAATATTTGTTATTACTATATGTATTACATTACGTATGTTACGTTTAAAGTTGGTAGGTAGTGGTTGTTGAACTAGAATGGCCTATTTCCGCCGATCTTTACCTTAACCACACCTTCTAGCGCGAATTAGTTCCAGCGTTTCAGTGAAAGGGTGTGGATGCCAGCGGACTTACATATAAGGCGATTACCTTAGTTCACTTTACTAGGATGCAAGAAAATATTTAAATTGATGAATAAAACTAGTATAATTAAATTAAGTTTGTAATGGTAGTCAAAATAATAGGTCTATTCAACATAAGTACTCGTATTATGCGTCTATCACAAACTGTCTTAACTATAAGTGTGTAACGTTTCAGGCGAGTTTCCAATTATCTTAAGGAAAGTGATTGCAGCCTCTAAGCATTAGAAAGCAAAGTTCGACTTCGCTCTCAAGTAATGGGTCAGTAGAAAGCAATTTTACTTATTCCCGTACAGTAAAGGACAGTCTCCTGTAGTTACTGAGATAACAAATCCAATTCCAACTGCAGTCAACCACCAATTACTTTCAACCTGGGTTCAAGTAAAAACAAAAAGAGGTTCACGATACAAATTGAAACGTATTCCGATAATACTAAAAAGGATTATTCCGACAAAAGAGTCTTTGTCATAGATTAACTAAACTAAAAAGAAGCGCTCGCATCGCCTTAGCGATTCCATCGTCAATTGCACCCCGGTGAGTATTCAAAGCGATCTTACCATTCAAAGATCACGACTGTCGTTGAACGTGGCACAAGTTACTAGACAAAAGCGAGTGAAAATGTTCTTAACATCGTCGCTCAAAGCGAGTAGCTTTGTCATTCGTGTACTTTATAAATTAATGCAACTGAATTAATCTACGCACTCAGTTGTACACGTACTTGTAATCCGAATATTACAATGATAATATTTTCATTAGAAATAAGTAATATCTAATATTTACTCTGAAAACACCTTGAACAATTGACCTCTGCGGAAAAAAATATTTAAGTTTTTCACCTATCAAGTATTGAATTGAAAAGGAAACTAAGATAAATATAAAAAAATATCCAGAATTATCCAGAAATGGTTATCTAGAAAATCAGAAGACGAAAAAACGGTTCTAAAAAGGTTCCCTGTAACGGAAATATCTGGAAGGATGAGGTCCTTGCAGAGGAGAGAGGTTTGAGCTTCATTTTGAGGTGCTGCAAAAAAATGTCAACCGCTGTTCCAAGCAGTCGGACTTGAATCAGCTTACGTAAGTTACGAGCCAAAAAAGCGTAAGTACGTGTCTTGCACCAATCAATGAAAAGCAATGCTACAGCTACGATAAAAAACCTGTCTAGAGTAGGTAACAATGGGTGGAAGGCGGTTCGGGAGACAGACATTGTGGAGATTTGAAATGCCTTTCTCATTTAGTTTTCTTACCCTTTATGGGGTAACCCCTTTTAAACTTTTTAAGCTGATATCTGAAATGCAGGATGAAAATCGGAAGCAGAGATCTTTGGATCAATTATATGAAATGTAGTGAAATCCAGCATCATCGGAGTAATTGTTTTTTTTTTTTTTATAGAAATTTAAAATCATGTCGTGAGATTTATATTATGTAAACCGTTATATTTTAATTGTGAAAAATAAGACTATGGTTGATATAGGCTTTAGGAAAAGGCTCTACGAGATTGGTTTGTAAATGTTTTTGTATGCTGTTCGAATTGAGACGGATATTATGTAAGAAATTAAGTCTTAGAGAATTATGTTAATTAAAATTTAATCTGAGTTGCTTATACTATAATGTATTATCAAAATGATTTCTTGAATTAAATTATTATAATATTATTAATTTCTCGTTATAGTCAGTGATACGATATTCTTCTATCTGTTCCTTACAATAATAGTTTGTTTGGTATAATGAATATAAGAATGTGTACAGTACGTAATAATTGTAAGGTTTAAAATAAAGTTACGAGTTTCATATTAAATTCCAAAACCACTTTAAATTGTATTTACGTCAGCAAAAGCTGACTAACAACAGCACTAAATCTTAACAGTACTTAATGCATTGCCGAGCCCTGAAGCTTTATTTTAATGCTTAAGAGTGCATGCAAAACTACGTACATAGATGAAATTATTCATTTTAACACGTAAAACGAAAACAGCGGCCAGAATCTAAGAAAAGTGCACTAGAATTAACATGGCCAAGTTATGCAGCTTATGAAAAAAGTGCGAAAAATGTGCATAAATTAAACTAAGTACTTCTGTACAATTTGTCATATAAAATATTAAACCTTACAACTATCGTAAATAATGTATAAATGTACGAAGGATTGTAGGTCATTGGTTACGTTTCAGAAATCTCTATACCAAGCTTCGAAGGATAAGCGAGCTCAATAGACGTCTTAATGAAAAATTCCCCGCCATACTTCTATTCCAGTTAATGAACTCACCTGTATTCAAAGAAATGAAATGAAAGTCTGTAATGAGCTCACACTCAAGGCACACACGTCTCGGGCTTTGTAGGAATTTCTTTTAAAATAAGGAAGTCTGAGACGCTCGTAAATGAATTGGCGAGGTCGCGTTCGAGGTCGAATGAGCCGAGCCGTGCGTTGAAAGAGCCTGCGCTGAGCCGTGCCTTGAATAAGCCGCGCTGAGTTTGAATGGGCTCGAGTGTGCGGAAATGAACCCGTGCGTTCAGCTTTCAGGATTTGCAAGACAAATATCACATGCGTTTTCGATGTCGGCATCGCCTAAAGCATTATGTGCAGGATTGATATGGATCTTGCAAAGAAGTGTGATAATATATTTGAGCTATTTTTTCTGATTTTCTTTTAAATTGAGCTTTAGAACTACGCGTCATACTTATTTTTTATATAATGTAAAAGTAGCACGTAGAAATATAGCCCACCAAATAATAAATGGACAGCTGTAATCAACTCCAGGTAAAATTAAAGTCTAACCTTAGGTGCGTTGTTACTCATGAGAACTAACTTGGAACGCCTCAGATAAGTATGCTAACTATAGGAACTCTTTAAACCAATATTTAAAGCTTATTATTTAAATGCGTTATTATTGTTTCAGATTATCCAGCACACACGTCCATTTATAAAGGTAAGCATTATAAAACTTTCATTACTGGAAACCAAATTTCATATTTCAAAAATTTACCCAATTAATTGAAATTAATTTAATTAGGTCATGTTAGAAAAATATACCATACAGTCGGCCTAGATTATTATATTTACCACGGCGTTATAAATCCAAGTCATAAGCTATCTATGTACCATATTTTAGCCACATACTTCTTGCAATTCGTTTTTGCGAGAAAGAGTAAGAAATACCCAACTATTACAAACTTTCGCCTTTAAAATGTAAATTAGTTTCTGATTATATTTTCATAAAGTAAACTAGGAAAAAGATTTCACAACTAGGTATGTAAACAGTGCAAAAATCGTTATTATACGCTAGATTATATCCACGGTTAAAATGCCGAAACATGCAAATCACAAAATCATTATGTAATTTCCACAAAATATCACAAATTAAAACAACTATTTATTTTAAAAAATACGTATATATATATATATATAATATTTCCACAATATACATATTTATTCAGGGCCTGATCGATGGTGTAAATGCCTTCAATGATGAGGAGTTCTATTCGATTGAAAATTTTCTGCTATGGACCTCATAAATGATATATGAATTTATTAAAACTATAACCTAAATCTTTAATTACTGAAATACGGTCAACGAAAAGTTCTAAAATATATATTAACACTTAAAAAAAATAGCATTTTTAAGCATTTTCATCTGCAAATGCTTATCCTAATATGCAAACTTTTGCATTTGCATATGCTATACAAATATATATTCGTACATAATATTTCTGCGCTTTGTACGAGCAGACTACAATACAAAATATGTAAAGATACAAGTGACGAATAAATAACTTTTCGTTTTTAAAATTGCTTAGAAATAACACGAACATTTATTACTTATGTAAACCCTTAAATGATAAGCGAATTGCATTAGGAATCTATTTTCCAACTCTCACGGCTCTTTGGTAGTTAAGACTAGTCAAAAGTGAGTATCATTTTACATAGATAGTCTATGTCCATCGGATCTTATCAATGGGACAAATAAATAAAAACATATCATTTTGTACTTTAGTGTGATTTACAACTTAGAAAATAAGTTATTTTTTATAGGATATAGTATTTATAGTACCACCAAACTACCACTTCCCGATATTAAAAAGGTATGTAAGAGCTACTTTTTTTCTTTCTGACGAACTTTCTGACTTTATGTGTCAAAAAAATTATTCTATAATAGTGCACATGCTAATAAAATAAAAGCGTGTGTTTAATTCACATACGGTGAAAAGTAGCCTATGAAACATAATATTTAATAATTCTATAATAATAATATTAGTAAATAATAGACCGAGAATATGAAATACTGTGTAATTTATTATTTCGCCGAATAAATTACACAATACGTATATGTATGTGTTTGTTTTTTTTATCGTGACGCATCTAGTTTCATCGAGTTAGAATTCAAAAAATAGTTATTTCCCTTCATGCGTATTCGATATGGTGTCTCATAGGACAATCCGGTCTACAGTAGCGTCTGCTATCCCGATCGCGACAGACAAGAGCGCTTTAAAGCGCTATCTCGGCTGTTTGCAGCGCTAATTAATCTTTTACCGAGGCACCGTGCTCTAAACCAATTACGTTTTCCAGCCGAAAACTCGCTGTTTTTCAACGACTACGCCAAATTGCTTTACACGAGAGCTTTGAAGTGTTAAACGCTTATTAAATTTCAAAGCTCTAAAGGGAAATATTGTAAGCATCTTGCATGCAGTACCGCTATGGCCCGGTTCCGATTTTAATTATAATTAGAGCAACTGATGTGGGGCAGGTTTTACAGGTTGGGGCAGGGGTGGAATTCTCCAGGCTTTTTTCGGATTAACGAATAAAATCATGTCACAAATATAGGTTCTGTCTATGTTGAATTCTATGAATAATCATTTTATCATGGAACGCATAGGTAGCATCTGTAATCAAATTTAGATAAAGTTCTTGTTTCAATTTGTGTGTTTTTCTTATTAAGTCTGCCTTTAAAAACCACAACAACACGCTTCTGCTGAATTTCAGAAGCAGGTGACAATGACGCCGCTCTAATTGATAAATGAAGAAATCTACCATATCTTTATCTGTAAGCATTAGGTTAGACGTGCCTAATTATTTTGTTTCTAATGAAGCGGTATTAAAATGTCACCTTCCACATACCGGCAAAGGGTTCGTTTAATTAAAAATTACAGTGTTAATTCCTAAGTTGTTTATTGTTAGCAAACGGTACTAATTTGGAATTAATTTTCAACGCCTCCTTGATTAAACCCTGGTTAGGGCGTATATCTTGTTTGTAAAGGGTTTTGCACCGTCTTACGGCTCGATAGATTGTAATTAGTTCGCGCTAAGAAGGGAAGTAATTAAAATATCCAATTAAAGAGCGTACATAAGTCAAGATTGGATGGGCTTGCTTACGTTGAACGCCAAAATATTACAGCGTGATTTTGAAAAATGCTTTGGTTTTTGCGTAAATTTTTCAAAGACTAATGAGGTTTCTTGGTACTTTTACACGCACTTTCAACTTGAAGTTTTAGAAAAACTTTTGCGAGTTTCCTAAAAATGTTGATGAACTTGGCCCTTTGAGTGAAAGTGAGTAATTTCCCTAAAATTTCCAATCGCTCAGTAGCCGTTCTGAAGGCAAACTTCAAGATGAAGTTAGACAACTATCCGCCTCGAGCAGTGGGATGCCGTGAAATTAATTTACTTCAACTTTCCGCATAACGGCGCTTCAGGAACTTGTTAGTGATTTATTTTCTTGATGATTAAAATTTTCATAAGCACCCATTGAAACACATAACAATTATCAAAACATTGAAAACTCATCCCGAGCCTAGCATACAAAAAGCCTCTGGTATTAATAAAATGTTTATACATACTTAGAAAGGCAGTAATGAGTCTGATTTTATATATATATAATTGTTTATATTATGCCAGTATTCTATACCTATTTTTTATTTAGTTTTGATTTCTTTATGTTCTAGACATAAATCGCAGTGTACACCTTTATTAAATGCAGGATAGTTCTTCTATCCTACATTACCAGCTGTGCCCCGCGGTGTTACCCGCTATTACATAAGAAAAAAAAACAAACAAACATAGAGTGATGTTATATACCCAATAGCCTTCCTTAATAAATGGACTATTATTCTCAAAAACTATTTTTCAATTTGAACCAGAAGTGTCTGAGATGAGCGCGTTCAACCAAACAAACAAACTCTCCAGCTTTATTATATTAATATATAAAATATGTAAATATGTAATATGTAAAGATAAAAACATTCTAAAACCTACCTACACAGGATTATATCGAAAACTATAACAAATATTTATCTATAGCGACCAATTCCGAACTTATCACTCGAAAACCACAATCGTTGGGAGCACGTGCGTCTTGCGAAATTTACTACACGCCACAATAAGTCCGCGTCCCCGGGGAGGTTGGGGTAAATTATGTATTTTATTGTCCACGGATCCAATTTCATAACCCGTGGAGCGGGATGCGTACCGTCTATAATCGATGCGATCCTATTACTGCCGAATCTGGGAATTCGGGTTGTTTATTCCTTAGATGGTCCGAAGGTCCCCAATATTGTGGTTCGATGATAAAGGATTTTGCCACAATTGAAATAAAATCAAATTGTTATAGAATACTTACGTAATATGCGCTCTGCATGTGACTATGATTTACTGCAGCAATAAGCTGAGTGGAGATCTTTTCGGTCAATGTAATCATAATACTTATAGTAATGTCCTGTCCTGTCCTGTAATACTTATAGATAATTTTAGTTTTATTTTCTTTTATGTTGTACCGAATAATAAAAATCTGTTTTCTTTCTTTTTACTTACTTTTTACTTTTACTTATCTCTAAATCTTCACAATTTTTTGTTCGTTATTTATTGGAAACGAAATTCATATATAATATATTAATAGACTTAGTAGAAAACATCATCTATTATTTATTATTTATATTGTACACAAGCTGTGATCCGTGGCTTCAGCTTAAAAAAGGTGATATAACTTTAAAATGTTTTTAGTTTTTGTATAGTACATGGATTATAATGAAATAATGACCATCTCAAGATATAGACTACATATTTATTTTCAATCATTTAAATGAAAGTAGTTCTGGTTTGATGCAATTACAAACACTCAAACAAACTGACAGACATAATTAAAAATTATGTCTATATTTGCATTATAGAATTTTGTTATATTCCTTATTCTCAGTCATTAAACGCTTAATAAATAAACGCTTACTGCACTCATAGCCCAACACTAGGATTTTCTCTTGTGACGTGGGTGCCATGAACACACAAAGACAAATAAAAACCCAGACCCAGAACGGAATTTAAACTCATTCAGATGTATGTCTGGCCGGGGATCGAACCCGGAACCCGCTGCATGTCAGACCGGTATGGTGACCGCTCCGCCTCGCCTCTTTTAATCATTTAAACAGTTTTTTGCAAATATATATTTTATAACTATATTATATGTACAAATATGAATAGGTTCTGGGCATAAAATTATGATCCCTAACGAGCAACTTGGGAGTGCGTTCAGTGGTGACGTCTCCTCAATATAGCGACACAGCTGTTTAATTATCTACTGCGGGTATGGACGATTTCGACACTAGGAGACAACTTGGTCCTCGGTTACAGGGTAAAGTACAAGTGTGAGCGATTTGCTGCATAAGTAATTAATCGCTCATGTTGTGGTTTGCACATTAGCGAGTAGCAAATGGAATTAAGATTTATTATAAGTGACATTTTTGCAGTTTATAGTTGGATATTTATGTTATTTTTTTTATAAAAAAAAATGAGAAAATAAAAACTTAGTAATAGATAATTGCATACTGTTATTGCTATAAGGTTTTGGTTCTTGCGATGTGGAATGGGAGATCTGACGGGAAATTCCTAGTGCGTATTAAATAATACTCTAACTTCAATACCTATTTATTTGAAATCCCCATGATATATAGACTATAAAACAATTAGGTATCAGAATTACAAAAATTAGTTAATGGAAAACGAGGTAAGAAATATCTTACCTCGTTCTCTTATCCAAAAATTAACTCTAATGTTAATGCACAGACAAAAAAAAATGTTTTTTTTTATATACATATATACTATGAGAATAGTAAACTAACATGCAGTCCACCTGATGGTAAGTGGCCACTGCTGTCCATGAACGTCTGTAATCAACCCCAGATAAGAACAGAATATTATTATTGGTGTTAGCCACAGATGCGTTGTTGAAAACTAAATTGGAAAGCCTCGGAATACATTTTCTCCCTTAGCACATCCTTCAGATCAAAACACAGCAGCGCATGATACTGCGATATTAGATAGTAATAGGTGTAGTGGTGATGCTTTCGGAGTCAAACCAGAAAAAGCTTTACCACCTTTAAAAATGCATATAAAAGATTTTTACTTGATAAAAACTGTTTTTAATTATGTATGTGAAAATAAAATAAGTTTCTCTAATTATAAACTCTCTCTCTCTCTCTTTATTACTGAAAATATACAATATATATGATATAAACAGTTCACATATTGAGAATAACCAGAATTTAAATATAAATGGGGAATTATAAAACAATCGAATAAAAAAAAACTTAGCGACTGATGATGACTTACTGTTTTAATAACTTAAGTATGCATTTAAGTAAGCGAAAAATTAACTAAAGTAACGACGAATATTGATTAATAATAAAATCTAGAACGAGCTTACAAAAAGTGGATTGTGATTAATCCATTTCGGATATTAAAATTCTATCCGTGCGACTATATTACTATGTGAGCAACTAGAAATACAGAGAGGGCAACTTCAATATTAAGATAGATTCGATTTTTCCAATTGAGATTTAACATAGCAAACTACTAAAAAGTTCACTTAAATGCGCGTTAGGTAAGGTTTTTTTTATAATAGGTTAGATTAGATTCAAAAGACTTCATTTAAGATAAAATGCCGCTCAGTATAAACAACATTTGCCAAATATTGAATAAAATGCAGGTCGTAATATTTACACTGAAACTAATATTAGGTTGCTCAAATATTATGAAGCTTCTCATTTTGTATTTTAAGTAACTTAAAATTAATAACTTCAAATTCCCTCTAACACATAGGGAAAGTCTGTCCCTGCTTTCCTCCGGTATGATCCCGCTGTTTTCTTACCTATGTTATCAAAAGTAAAAAAAACATTATATACTGAAATTGAGAAGTATGTATATTACTTTGTTTTATTTGTGCTTAATTACGGTTTATTTCGATGGCGACAACAACTTTAAATTCATTAACTTAGACCACTTCACAAAATATTAATTTAACAATGAAATAGGTAGAGCGACAGATCTAACGCTTACACCATGGCCACGTCTTTATCTGTCCTGTCTGACCGCAGCGGCTATAAATTCTCACACAATATTTCGGTTTCAGCCCCATCGAAGTTTCAACGGGTGTATCGCCATATTATTTACTCTACCCTATAATTATATCAATTAAAATTATGTTATATTTATCACTAGCAGTACCCGCGACATCGTTCGTGCACACTAAAGTATAATTTATCTATCTATTAGACTTTTGAGATCCACTGTTGGACATAGACCTCCCTAATGCTATTACATCTAAGGAGACGAAATTTCTAAATTAAAAAATAGTAATTTTAATATCATTGCGTAGTAACTTTAAATAGTGTTTTAATGAATGATATAATATAATATTTTTCAGGTTTTAAAATTATTTTTAATTTTTTTAGTTATTTTTATTAACAAAAACATTATAAAGGCTTGTTTTGAACGACTTCGAAAAAATGAGAAGTTTCTCAATTCGACTGTATTTTTTTATGTATGACCCTTCACATCTTTCGACTGGGTGAACTAATTTTGATATTTTTTTCTTTAATTAAAAGCTGGTTCTTCCGGTGGGGTCGAATTTCTACCGATCCGATTCTTATGAAACTTTAAATGAACATTAGGTATATAGGATAAAATGATATAATGAAAAATGTGACCTTCTACTCCTCGATCCTGATGATGTAGCTAGCCAAAACCAAAGAAGTTAGCCATTTGGTGCTTACAAATATATAATAAGATTACTAAGCAAAGATATACTATAAAATATTTGATCTTCAATTCCTCAGCCCTAATGATGCAGGGTCACTTCAAACCTAGACCATAGAAGTTGGCCATTTGGTGCTTACATACATTTGGGTATATACAGTAAGATTAGTATACAGAGATGTAAGATGAAAATTTTGACATTCAATTCCTCAAACCTGATGACGCAGGGTACTGCAAGCCTAAGCAATAAGAGTTAGCCATTTGGTGCTTACGGATATATAATGAGATTGATAAGCGGAGACTATGATGAAAATACTGGCCTTCAACTCTTCAATCCTGATGATGCAGGGATAATGCTGGCCTAAACCATAAATGTTGGCCATTTGGTGCTTACGAATATTTAATACAATTGGTAAGCAGAGACATGGAACGTCAAATTAGACATTAACTTCTTCAACCATGATGATGTAGGAGTACTTCGAACATAGGCCATAGAAGTTAGACAAATGGTGCTTAGGTGTATGCAGTAAGATTAGTATGCAGAGATACAAGATGAAAATTTTGACCTTCAACTCCTCAAACCTGCATGATGCAGGGAACTGCAAGTCTAATTTATGGTTTAGGATTAGGTTGAGCTGTAGTGATTTATATATTGGATGGATAAGGTTAGGTTGGAACATAAAAGAAAACGTAAAAGCGAGCAGGGTGCGGCAGCTTCATTCATATAAATACACATTTCAGATTTCAGAACTATCTGCTATGTACTAAGTATGAATAAAACCAAAATATATTTAAATTATTTTTTTTTGTCCCATCAAAGTCGGTTTCTATTCTTTGTTAAAAAAATTTTTTTCGAGGGGGAAACCTTCAAAAGGTACCTGACGTTGTGGGAGCGACGCCAGGTTATGTGGGATTTTTACCGCACTAAAACGCCACCGGTGGCCGTCCTCGGTGCTGCGAAGAGGACTCCGGGATCTCCAAAGGAACGCAACCGGGGTCCTCTGAGCGTATTGCCCCATCGGTCACCACTCAGGTAAGCGGCTGGGCCCACCGCACCGTCTAGTCTTTTCGGTGGTATGCGACCACACATGTAGCTTTTAGTCGCCTGTAACTACAGGTAGGGGATACCGTAGCCCTATTCTAGTCTCGGAACTACAGGGACGAATGTCTTATATCTACGCAATTTTTATCTCGTTTCTAATGCGACTCTTGTTATAATATCTTCCACGTTGTTCTTTCATCGCAATATAAATAAAACTGGGACAAAACACGGTCAGCAAACACTGCAGAGCATAAAATTACAAGAACAAGATAACTCTAAGTAATTTATCATAATGACTCCTTGCGTAACTTTTTTGAGCCAAACATCGTCCCTAGCGGACCGGTGTACTAAATCACCGGCCATGTGACAGAAATTATCAAATAACTGGAGATAATAAAAAATATAACCGAGTTTTTAATGTGTAGCATGAAAGCGGATAAACAAACCTTTTTTTAAATTGTTGATATTTGAGACTGGAGATATTTTTTAGTTTATTAGATGTTATGTATCATTTTATTATGGAATGCTTTGACACTTTTCTTTGAAAAAAATGTGCATATGGATATCAAAACAATATTTGCCATTCAGAAACATATAATTATTAAGTGTTAGTACAGCGCTTTAAAATTTAGAGATTTAGCATTCGATTCGACCCGCGTGGCTGAGCGGTCACCATACCGGTCTGACACGCAGTGGGTCCCGGGTTCGATCCCCGGCCAGACAGAA
>MOOZ01000227.1:78149-89201 GCA_002930495.1 Cecropterus lyciades | reverse complement strand
CCCCTCCGGTAGCCGTCCTCGGCATCGAGGACTCCGGGATCTCCAAAGGAACGCAACCGGAGCTCTGGGCTGGGCCCACCAAACCGTCTAACCGTCTGGTCTTCAGGAAGGTATGCAACTACACATATCGTCGTCCTTCCTAGAATCACTTAGCTGGACGGTTTATGCTCCCATGCTTGCCATGTGTAACCCCGAAAACACCTTTTAGTTGTTTTCTTCGACAGACAAGAGATACCATAACCCTACGCTGATCTCGGAACTACAGGGACGAAGCTTATAACTGCCTAGCTGCCCACCTAATCTGGCGCAAACCGAAAAAGGAAACTAGTTTTTAGGAAAGAAAATCACCCAGATGCTAAGGAAAGTTGAAATATTATTACAATTATATATCATTACAAAATAAATATCGATAAATCTGTTTGTATATAAACTACTACTAAATGTATCTATAACTTATTAATTTCCCTTTTGAAAAAATCAGTGTAGTTCGACCGAGGTGGTACTACCTCCACACCTATTTCTAGCGTGAAGCAGTTCTTGCGCTTCGGTGGAGGGGTGTGGTTGCCGGCTCACTTATATATGAGGCGACCATCTTAGTCCTCGGGAGTAGCAACGAATCTGCAATTGGCTTCAGATAGAACCCCTGTTCTATATGAAGTTGCTTTAGAGATGTCCACAGGCGTCAATAACCACTCTTAGCTGAGGTTAGCCACATAGGCGTTAGCAACGCATATGTGGCTCCTGTGGCTCGGTCCTGAGAACTAAATTGAAACGCCTCAGATAAGTATATCTCCTTTACACCCTTTAGACTAGAACATTGCAATGCAAACTGCTGTTATTAGGCAAAAGTAGGTGTAGCGGTGGTGCTTCCGGTGTCGAACCTCATAGTTTTACCACCTTAAATTTCACACAGCTAAATAAAGTTGTGTGAAGTTTAAGAGTGGTTCAAAGTTTCTTTGCACTACGATAGGAATTATTCAGAACAATTGTGTAGATAAATCAAAGTAAGCATGTATACAGTTTATATACATAAGCAATTAGTAAATGTATTGTGTGTATTAATTAACTGTCACGTCTAATCATGTTACCGCAACGCGATTAAAATCACGCATTGGATGACATCACTAGCAGATTAATAACGGGTACATTTGATTATAATTAACCTCAAAGCTTCACTACTAACATCTGGCGGTTAGTACGGTATCTCTTTCATAAACGATTTAACTGGCGTGTATTTTCCGAGTAGTGAGACTACAAACATATTTTTTTAACCGACTTCTTAAAGGAAAGAGTTATTTATTCGTCATGCATATTTCTTTTTTATGTATTTTCGGGCATAACTCCATGATGCCGCTAATGACCAAAATTATTCGAATGGTATTGTATGCGGCTAGTATCAAAATTGGTCCCATTTTATAGAAATTGAAGAAAAATCAGCAGTTTTCCGGAAAATTGGAAAACCATGATTTCTGATAATCTTCAATAACTCAGGGGTTTCTGAACGGATTTCAATTTTCTTTCTTTCATTTTGACTTTCAACTCTTCAAATCTGATGATGCAGGGTAGTGTAAGCCTAAGCCATAAGAGTTGGTAATTTGGTGCTCACGGATTTGTCATATGATAACCAAGCAAAGTTACGAGATGAAAGTTTTGACCTTCGACTCCTCAAACCTGATGATACACGGTAAGCCTTAACCGTAGAATATAGCACGTCCAGGTTTAGATTAATATTATCGCGGAGTTTATAGATTTTAATATTTTTAATTTTCACCGTGACCACGACCCATGTAACTGAGTTAAAATATCGGCAAAATGAAATTTTAAAATAACACGCACTGTTGGAGAAAATTTAATTGGAATGTAACAGTACCTTCGCTTTATATCTCTGTACATGTGTGCAAAGCTTACTGTTTTAAAGCTATCTTGAATAAATCTACAGACTATTTAAATGAAATGTTATTTAACTTATCGGGTCGCTCATTTTGTGCAGAAGTTGAACAAACTCGCAAACAGAAACTTCGACTGTTCTGTGTAGACAGACGTCTGTTGTTCCAGGCCAGCGCCATCTGTTTTTAAAACTATGTACATCGGAAACTTTATTTTGAACACGCTAGTTTGAGCGTGAGGGTAGACCATCCGTAACTCACCTCTATACCTATTTCTGCCTGGTAGTTTTTTTTTTATAATACGGAAGTAGGAAGCGAGCATAAACTCCACCAGATGGTAAGTGACCTTGGCCGCGTATGGATAATTGTAATCCACCCCAGCTAATATCAATTTTACCTGAGGTTGGCCATGGATGCGTTGCTTCTCCAGAGGACTTAATTGGAACGTCTCAGATAACTATGTTCCCTCACCACACCTTCATCGCGCTTAACACTGCTGTCATAAAACAGAAATAAACATGGTGGTATGAAACTGACCCACAAGAGTTTCTACCTTCGTAAAATCTACTGTAGTCGCAAATATGTACAGTCTTACAGCAAAGGCGAATCTTCTAAGCATTCTGATCGAAATGAGCTTTGAGACCAATGTCGAAGAGTCGTCCAGGTCAATCTGATAATGGAAACATTTGAAGCCGAGACTAGTAAGGAACGAACGTGGTACTAATTACCAATGCAGATGAACAAAGTTGAACAAACTTGAAACAACAACTTTCTATCCGTATTTCGGGGCGCGTAGTGTTCCTACAATTCCAACTGTCGCCCCGTTTCCCGAACTGTATACTTTGTCTTTGAAAATTTTCATTTATTGTCCCGAATACTTATTTATGATTGACTTTAGGTAGGAATTCATTCATACTTGCAGTTGACTAGCGGAATATTAACTTACATAGTGTATAAAGTAGTGTTTTGCCTTATGGTAGAACTAGTATAGTTCGACCGGGAAGGTACCACCGCCACACCTATTTCTAGCTAGAAACAGTTCTTGCGTTTTGGTGGAAGGGTGTGATTGCCGGCTCACTTTTATATGGTGTGATCAACTTAGTCCTCGGGAGTAGCAACGCATCTGTGATTGACTTCAGACGAAACCCCTGTTCTATATGTAGTGCTTACATAAATGTCCATGGGCGGTAGTAACCACTTACCATCAGGTGGACTGATTGTTCGTTTGCTATTTCAGTCGAATAAAAAATTTATAAGAAATACAATACAAAGATTGTTTATTGTACAGATAACGATAAGTACTAAGTCACGTTTCTAATATGCAACATACGGCTTATCGATAAAATATATATCTTTTTAAAACAACGTCCTTATACGATTGAAGAAGGGAGAAGAATGCACACACGAGAAAATATGGCATGAAAAAATAAAATAATAATTATAGTTTACAAACGAATTGTCTTTGTATGCGTCAATATCACTTAAATTCTAGTGTGAAACTGATATGAAGAATCTTGAACAGATCAAGGATTATAGACCCGACCCAAAATAAATTGAAGTAGACAAGGGCATCGAACTACATAATTGGAAATATTTAAATTACTTAACTGCCTCCAATAAGGTGACTATATCAAAAAAATTAGATTTGGAAAAGCTTGCATATCTCACTTTGTGAACATTTATTTAGACAAGACAAGGTATCTGCCTGTTTCTAGAGTGAATCACTTATTGCGTTTCGGAAGGGTATGGATGACAACTAGCTTACACGTATGTGAAGGCAAAGTATGTGTAATGGTTTCAGAAAGATCTGTACTATAATAGATCAATTGCAGTCCATTAAAAATAAGAAAGAGGTTGAAGAAGAAATAGCATTATAATTTATAGTCCAACTACGTGCTTATACTTACTATGTTTTTTGTTATATAACTAATGTCGACTATCTTTCCACCTAAGAAACTTCTTTGTAATCACAGGGTTTCTTCCGAGATGTTTTATCGATATCAGAAACTACCTGGTTATTGGAGAAGATTGTTGAGAAACTTTGCAGCTGGTAAACAGAATAAACAAAGATAAATAATATAAAAGGATAAGCGCAAAAAACATAAACGCTTTCTACACTCATAGCCCCACAGTAGGATTTTCTCCTGTTTCGTGGGTGCCATGGACACGCAAAGACGGATACACAAACACCCAGACCCAGAACAGAAACCTAAACTCATCATTCAGATATCTAGCCGGGGATCGAACTCGGGACCCACCGCGTGTAGACCGCTATGGTGACCGCTCCACCACTTGGGTCGTCAAATATAAAATGATAAATAGTTACGTCATTTGTACTTTGAAGTCAATATTTACACTTTTTGAATTATATAGCGACCTTAACGTGTAGATGTACAAAACCTTTTGTAGGTGTAATCAACTTTGTCCCTGTAGTTCCGGGACCAGAATAGGGCTACGGTATCCCCTGCCTGTCGTAAGAGGCGACTAAAAGGGGGCTTCTGAGGTTGCGGGGGGCAAGAGAGGGAGCTCGAGCCGTCCAGCCAAGCGACCTCAGAAGGACGGCGGCATGTGTGGTCGCATACCGTCGTAACATGTGAAGGCACGGTGACAGAAAATGCTTACCGGGAAGAGCCCGTAAGGGGCATCGCGCTCGGAGGACTCTGGTTGCGTTCCGCTGGAGATCCCGGAGTCCCCCACGCAGCGCTGAGGACGGCCACCGGGGGGGTTTTAGTGCGGTAAAAATCCCACATAACCCGGCGTTGCTCCCACAGCGTCGGGTACCTTTTAAAGGTTTCCCCCTCGTTACAAAAAAAAAAAGGTGTAATCAACTTGTACTTGAGTTTAAATAACGAAATAATCAAATAAGCATATGCAGACGATGGTGTCAAATGATCATTGCTGCTCACGTACGCCTAAGTTGGAGCCCAGTGTATTAAAACCAAAATCGGTACGACATCTTTACCACGCCTTTCCACCAAAGTGTTACTTTTACAAAGTGTATATGGAAAGATCCGAGCACTCACATTTTCATACAAGAAACTCAAATCTTTAGCTCGACTGATACAATATTCTTGTGCTGTTATTTGTGGCAATTGGTGTCAAATTTTAATAAACAGGCATCAAAATTTTAGAAGTATTTTAATAATAATATCATTAAATTAATAATTGTAACATAAAAACTAGTCTATAGTCATAATTGATCAATCGTTAAAAAGTGCACACACACTGAACAACATTACACACTACACAGTGTGTAATTTTGTTCAACAATACGCATAGAGATTTTGATGACGATTGTTCAGTCTTGTCTATATTTCACATCCTACATCTTTGTTGTTACTGTGTTTTTACCCGACTGCAACCAGCAACACATACATAGACATTAGAAATAACTATTATGATAGACGAGCTTTCTCCTGCAGCTCCGTACGCTTGGGTGATCTACCACGGTAAAAAGTATCCTATGTGATAATCCAGGCCATTTACTGTGTACCAATTTTAATCCAAGTCCAATCAGTAGATTTTGCATGAACGAACATACACAAATCCTCACAAACTTTCGCATTTATTATATTAGTATAATTTAGTAAAAATATAATGAGAAACATTTTGATTACTACTCATAATAATTATAATAACGACACGCATGACGTAGCGGTCACCATGCCGGTATAACACGCAGAGGTTTCCGGATTTAATCCCCGATAGGACAGATATCCAAACGATATATTCATTCTGTACTCTGTTATGCGCTGTTGCGTTCTGGTCTGAAAGATGTGGTAAGGGAAACATGCTTATACGAGGCATTCCTACTTAGTCCTCATGGGTCCTCACGCATCTGTTCCTAATCTCAGGTAAGACTGGTCTGGTCTGATCTAACTTGGGGTTCATTACAGATGTCCATGAGTGGCAATAGTTACATACCATTAGTTGAATTGTAAACTCCTTTGCTACTTCTATATTTAAAAAACATCCTTTACATTTTTAATAAGTTGAATCTATGAAATGGAATTCGCCATACTTTATTCCGATTTATCATCATGTCGATATGACACTTTGATGTCGTTTTTTAAAACAATAATCTTTATTGTAGCAAGTTATTTACCAAGTTTCTGTTTAACGACACAAAATACTTGCCCGGTATCGTGCAAAACCTTCAAAGTACCTGTGAAATATTAAAATGTATTAATTTCGCCATAATATTAGTTGGAAATCATCAATTGACGGAATACTACTAATTATATATATTATGGTGTATTTATCTATTTTTTATAATTTTAGTGTGTCAATAAACTTGATTCAATATAACTGTTATAGTTGACATAGATAATAAATAAATACCTAGAAAACACGGAAGCGCATATATAAATTCAGTAGCGGTCACCCATCCAGCTGCCAACTTGTTGAACTTTATAAATGACTTAGAACATGACCTACACAAGCCACTAAACTAGACGCTCCTTGTACGTACTCTCAAATGTGAATAACCCAAGAAGTATCAATAACTAACAAAAATAATCAAAATAGCACTGAAGTGAATAAAACCAAGGGTAGCAAGACTTTCTGTGAATAACTTGCTTCCAGAAAGTTCCCAGCGAATAAATCAAATTCCGACCAACTTTGAATTACCACGTTCGTCGTAATAAACCAATGAGATGAATTAATAAATGAACTGCTACTCCAATTGCTGGTAAATAAGAAACGAACATTAAAATTATTGTATTTTAATATTATAAATAATTTACTCGATTATCGATTGATTTTAAATTTGTTGTGTAACAAATTCAAAATAAACGACAAAATATTCTAAAAAGCAGAATTTATTTAGGTCTCGAATCCAGTAACGAGGTAAATAATATCTAAGATATAAAGACATGCAAAACTAGGGAACACTTAGTGATAATCATCTAAATATATAATGTGCAGCAACTTAAAGGGAACAATCTAAATATCTTAATGTAATAATAATAGTCTGAGTTCAAGACATAAAAGTAAAAAAGTAAAAGTATTGTACTAACTATTTTGAAATAAACGTACGAAATTGTAATCCTCTACAGCAACCAACGCAAGCAACCATTTTTGATACGAAATATTTCTTGATAGGGACATGCAGATGACGATTTTTACGCAAGTAATCCTAAAGGTGTGATTTCGAATTCGAAGTGAAATAAATCCCGTCGCGATTTGACTGCCAGGAAATACTCATCATATCTATCAACCAGTAGTGTAATACGCTGCTATTTTAGTTATATGATTGAAATAGCAAAGAAGCATGCAGTCCACCTGATGGTAAGTGACCTCTGCTGCCCATGGACATCTACAAGCAACTTCATATAGAATAGGGGTTCTATCTGAAGTCAATCACAGATGCGTTACTCCCAAGACTAAAATAATCGCCTCAAATGCTTCACGCTAGAATGGGTTTGGCGGTGGTAACTCCCCGGTCGAAGTATACTTGTTCCACTACCTTCCAAAAGATACTGCCCTGAAAGGTATGGCAGCTAACTAATTAACTTCTAATTTAACGCTTGAGGATAGTGAGGTGCAGACAGTGCAGGTGTCTAGGTACCCACAAGCGTTACTTAGAATATCGATAAGACTATTCACACTCAAATGTGTGGAAAATCCGTAATTTATCTGAGTGGAATTTCTAGCCTGTTTTGTGAAGTTTATAAAGATTTAAGTCACACGTCTAACCTTCTATAAACTGCATGCTCGTTGCTACGTCAATTTGATAAAAATAAAAAAGAATAAACTCTTTACAACACTCAAAAAATACTAAAAATAACGTAAACATTTGTTATTGTGTCTACCAGATACCACTAACCTTCAGATAGGCTGCATGCTTGTTGCTACGTCAATTTGATAAAAAAATGTTTTTTCATCTTTCATAAAAATGCAAAAATAACGTAAGGGTAACATTTGTTTCCTCCAACACAACTACATCTATTCAATACTATTGGAACAACTGCGAGCATTCATTCACTCGACACAGCTCTTCAACTCAGTTGCGGAGAGCTAAAAACTAACGACGAACGACCACTGTATTTAGAGATCTCACGCAGAATCAAATACACACAAAAATCTTAGCTTCTCTTTACTCACACGGATCAAAATAAACTGGAAACTGGATATATACGGCTGTTGAAAGTACAAAAGTTGGCTTAGCTACACTAATTACGTTAAAAAACAACACTTGGCTCAAAAGCAAGCGGTGAGTGCTGAATCTTGACCTATATTCTTTTTTTGTTCTCGAGGGAGAAACCTCTAAAAGGCACCCGACGAGGAGCGATGCCAGGTTATGTGGGATTTTTACCACACTAAAACCCCCCGGTGGCCGTCCTCAGCGCTGCGAAGAGAACCGCGGAATCTCCAAACGAATACAACCGAAGTCCTCGGAGTGCATTGCCCCTTCGGGCTCCACCCAGGTGAGCGGCTGGGCCCACCGCCTGGTCTGGTAATGTCGTCCCAGGCCTCTTTAAATATGAATATAAAAAATATAATTTTCAATTAACTTCTTCTTTGTATACAAAATAATGATAATTCAGTGATAATAATTCAATTCAATTCATAAAAGTATGAAATTTTTCATCAATCGTATCTTTATAACGTTATCCCGTAAAACTATATAAACATAAACCGACTTTACAGACAACCAATTTTTTTGGCAGAATTTCGTCATCGTGCTAATACGGCCGGAGGCTTCAGGAAGTTAAATTCGCGAGCCAGCGTGTCAAAATATTACGTGCGTTGTGCCTAAAAAATGTGTGTGTAAATTTGTCTACGTACAGGAAAAACTAGTATTTTTGTCATTTTTTAATGTTATCTCCCCCTCCCTTGCAGCCTCGCATAGTTATTTTATTTATTATATTTACTTTAATATATTTCATTACTGTAGTATTATTTTTTCCCCTCTCGGATAATTATTTATTATATTGTTTCGATCAACAAAAATAGTGTCAATTAGTGAAGTTTTTAACCACTGAACAGTAATATATGTATTATAAAATACCTTCCAGTGTCAACGCAAGTGTAGGTGATATCTTTTTTTTATTGATCCTAGAGGAACAGGCAAGACTTTTCTATTCAATTTACTATTGCCCAAAGTGAGAAACAATCGTGATCGTGATCTTAGCGGTCGCATCGTCCGGAATTGCTGCCACTCTGGTGCAATGAGGTCAAATTACATCCTCCGTGTTTAAATTTCCTTCGATTTGATACAAACTGGAATACTACACTGCAATATACCCAAACGAAGCAATATGACAGAAGGACTTCTCAAAACGAAAGGAATTGTTAGAGATGAGAGCCATAGTTGCTCTTAAAGGAGGTTTGGAAGCCCTAAATAGATCTCTACAAGTTATAGGAATGATAATTATTAAGAGGGAGACTTTACTAGTAGTGCCCAGTGGGACGTGAGCGGACGAAGTTACAGCGTGCGTGAAGCTGTCATATTTGTGGCCTTCAGTGACAAAATAGAGCCTTACCAAAAATATAAGTGTCCATCTTAGGGGAGATGTTACTATCGAACATCTCTAAAACCTGTTGCTTAAAACAGAAAATGGTGATTTCCTGAAACTGGATAATAATATATCTCTCCTCACAGAGATAAGTACAATTATTTTCACTATAAAAGCTAAAATTTACCTTAACATTAATAATAGACATAATAAACCTGTAGAATGTGTATGCGATCCCTCCTTACGCCAAAAAACCTTATCAAGCCTCAGTCATAAATAAAATACTTTTGAGATCTTTCGAAGGGGTCGAATCAATATAAATCCGTCATCAGCGATAAAAAACGATGATGCCATTCATTATCCGGTCGAATTCCTGACATACATTGAAACCTCCCGGTCTCAATACTTACACTATTATAAATATTGTTATATTTTATAAATGTTCAAATATTTTAACATAAATTTATATGTTATAACAAAATTAATTACGTCGAAAACCTATTAGAACTATTTTTGACTTCTACGCAGACGAAGTCGCCGGCAAAACTAGTTAAAACTAAAGAAATAAATGTAAGTATGTAATTGTATTATTCTAATGATTCAACTCTTACTTCATCGTGATTAAATGAGACCAGATATCTGTGTAAAAAGAGATTGTTTAAGTTAATTACTGAGGCAAGTGCAGCGGCTAACTAAGACTAATTAATTTAGAGTGATGCCGTGGTCCAGATAGCGTAAGAATTGAATTATACCAGATTTTATACCGCTAACTGAAGAAGAACTTTTTTATAACCATAGGATACTATCGTGTTATTTTACAAGTGTTGTTTAAAGTAGAGATTAACATAATGTACTAAGTTTAATTAGTTTACCGCCGCTGTGATTTTTCCAGCTGTTTTGTAGATTCAAATAGCCACCGAGACTACAAAGAAGTGGTCACTGCCTCTTAAGGTCATGTGTTATCAACATTCGTTTTCTTTATACGATTGAAGTAGCTAACGAGCATACAATCTCCCTGAAGGTTGTTGGTTGAAGGAAGTTGTCGTTGCCGCACATGATTATCTGTAAACAACTATATATAGCACAGGAGATCTCTTTAAATTCCACTCATGCACTGCTAATTCTGACGCTGATTCTCAAGAAAAAAAGCCGGAAACCATGCCCGTCCAAGGAATCGCAGCAACTGTTTAACGCTAGCAATAGATGTAACGATGTTACCTGCCTGGTCGAACAATACTCGTTTTACCTTGTGAATATAACAGAATCGGAGTGCTATTTGACATTGTCTACACATACATTTCTGTTATTCGAAGAATAATTTGGAACGCATTGTGTCTGTGTCTTACCGTAGCTTACTACTAAAATATACCAGCGAGTCACTCTGACGGTGGTTTCACCGCAGTCGAGACTTTGAATGGGATGGAATGGGATTTTAAGACCGCAAACTATTTTCGGACCGAAGCTTTGACTTCTGCCAGGTATAGCGCAAAAATCGAAACCATTGGCTTCGGATAAAATGGTCCTTAGTATCATCGTTTTTGACAAGTAGCAAAATAATTGTAATCGGCTCTACAACTTGTTTATATTTATTATTATGTTATACACAACGAGCATAAAGCTTTATTCATAAAAGTTTTCAAATCATTACAGCATTCATTATGAGTCAATTTAAAACTAAATTCGTTATTGTTTTAAACCTTAGCTTT
>MOOZ01000227.1:6213-29255 GCA_002930495.1 Cecropterus lyciades | reverse complement strand
TATATACAGATAATAATGTAAACATTGCGAGATAACTTACAATTTAACCTTATAATATTTATGTTAATATTTTATCACATATCAGCCATTATTGACATTTAATATTTTAAGTTCCATGGAAGTGTTTTCGTTATTGAATCCCGTGTTTATTCTTAGTTCCTTTTGATCTACGTCAAAGAGGTATTACGTTAAGTGGTTTTATCAAAGTACATTGTTTTAAGTACACAAAATGTTTGCTATCGTAACTTGGCTGCTTGCTTTTAAGACTTTTATTCAAGTACTTCTTTTAATACGTGATTTCCAGAAAGTATATAAATTTTATCAGTATTTTGTTGTCCAAAATTGTCTGTTTACTTAATTATAGTCATCACACATTCATCAGGTTTATCAGTTCTCTTTGGTTCGGCCCAGTAGAGGGACATATAGAAAAGGCAAACATTATTATTTCTTTAATGTTTAAGGCTTAGTACAGTATTAAATTGCGGTATTAACCAGTGATAGGCTAATGGTTGAAACTCAGCTTCTCAATCGGGGATCCAATGTTCACATCCCAGGCACGCCCCACTGAATTTCTAAAGTTATGGTCGTATTAAAAAATAATTATCGCTACTTTACGGTGAAGTAAAACATAGTAAGGAAACCTACATACCTAATAATTCTTAAAAGTTCTTAAAGGTGTGTGAAGTCTATCAATTTGCTCTTGACCAGCGCGGTGGACTATGGCCTATGGAAAGTCTTTCATACTAGGAAAAGTCCCGTGCCCAGCAGTGGAATAATAATGGGTGTAGAATGAATTATGCTGGTGGTATGCCCTGCGTGGAGTGTGGAGCGCAGCGCGCTTAACTCTGTATTAGAGGGACGCACTGGAAGCCAGATAACGGCTTACGCAGAAAGCCTCTCTTTCAGCCCACGAAGGCAGAATCGGGGGGACACTAACTCTAAACGCTAATTAGGGCTCGAGATGTTGCGTGTGCGTTCTGCACACATATCTTATAAGGGAAACCAATGAGAGGAACTCGGTGGCTGGCGTTAAAAGCAGGGCCGGCCAACATTGCCGGGCTGCGAATGCTAAAACTTTCTTTTGTCCCGGCACCGGGTGTCCAGAGAAACGACGTGGTGTTTTAGTCAGTAAGACACACAACTTACGCTCTCCGTGCGAAAGGGGTTACATGAGATCTTTCCGCGTTAAAAAAAAGTATTCAAACGACATCATAATCAATTGATGTTTAAATTAACACTACGTAACAGAGAAAAAATAAAAATATTTAGTGAAAATTAATTGTTATTCGATTCTCATAAATTTTAAGGAACAGCATTATAATATTACTATCAATGCGAAATACGAACCACACTTGGATGCAAAGATATGATTCGAAAAGTATTCTGATTAACTTCAACTATGTACGTTGTTTCAAATTTCTTAGGGCATCCTTGTATACAAAATTTCATTCTTATACTCTACAAGGTCAACGAGACATCTAACACAGAAGATATTATTTATTTACTCTTTCACTATACGCATTGCAGTATTGAATTTGAGCTATCTATAAATACATTGAGTTCACCGACGCGATCCATCACACTCGGTAGCATATGTGACATGATAAATGCTTTCTTAATCTCTTCATACTGTACACCTATGCGAATCATTATTCAAAGCTGTTGCCTTTTTAAGCTCACCTCGTGAACTACTGAACGATATATAAAATAGGCTAAGCTTTTGCGAACTTTATTTCACTTCGATTGTATAAGCCTATTGAGCCTTTTATTAGGTCTAAAATTTGTACATATTTTTTAATTTTAGTTATTTTTTAATATATATAAATATATGTATATATACTGTTTATTTACGGAACCAGATCGTAAATATATAACAGTACCAGAACCTGTACCAGAATTTTGGAAAATACATAAAACAAGCAAGATTGTGAAATAGTGTGCATTTCGTTAACCAAGATTTTAATTACCTATGTAAAATAGGTATAGTAAGCAAAATAACATTTTTATTTAGTCACAATGATAAACATGACTAAATAAAAATGCTATTTTGCTGATTAACAGACAGAGAGATAGACAGAAGAACAATACAAGATAGAGTATTCTTATTCCTACTAATTTTATAAATGTGTATATTTTTTTGTAAAGCTTTCACGCCAAAACTACTCAACCGATTATCATAAATCTTTGTAGAGAAATAAAAAAAAAAAAACATAGTATACTTTTTTATTAAATAATAATAAATATTTTGGCAGACAAGATAGTTTGTCAAAAAAATTGAAAAACTAGCAACTTTAAAGTCATCAAATTAATTTATTATTGACTATAGCTTTTTTGAATTTTTGTATATTTCATGTTATTTTGTTTTGTGACTCGTAAGCAAAACTAAAACTATTTTTATTTTGGACGTGAGGTGCGAGTTTATTGCTTTAGTTAACGCGGCTGAAGCCACCGCTAAAAGCTAGTCAATTCGTAAGTTGACAAAAAAACAACGTTAAAAGTTCACAATTAGCGACGATCATAAAACAAATCAATATACATTTTTTGTATTTTTACAAAAATGCAAATAAATCGATCACCATGAGAATTTGAACTAATTTAAACAAAAACACATGTCGATATTGTGGTCTTTGTGTGACCTACTCGGTCACAAGGTTATCGACGATTTGCCGAACCTATTTGTGGATGGACACATAAACGTTCAGATTTTAGTTCACCCTTACAACTAAACTCTTGATTACTTTTGCAAACATCTTAAAACACATTTCATGGACCAGATTTTTTCATAGTTCCTTTTTCATGGAGTTCATTTTCATTTTTCATGGAGTCGTTCCATATGCTGTGCCGCTTATATAGTCTAAAAAAATAAAAGTCAGCCACTTTCAAATAAACTATTTTTAAATAATGTTTACCTGCGTTAGTTAACTGCTTAACCACTAGCAGATAAACGATGACCGATACATTTTTATCAGACTGAACTTTAGCTAAAGGCAAGAAAATGATTTTGCATAAATGTATGTTTTTTAGTTTTATCAGGTAGTAGCAAATGAGTATGTAAGCCCATCTGATGGTAATTGGATGCTGACGCACATGGACGTCTGTAAGCAATTTTCTGTGGAATAGGAGTTCTATCTGAAGTAAATCTCAGATGCGTTGCCACTCCCGAGGATTAAGATCTTAGTATATAAGTGTAAGATATATTTATTTTACCTGAAACAACTTTGAGATATTAATTGCTGTTGTGTTAAATTAAATCAAATCCTTGTTTTAATTTAACAGGGCTTTAAATATATTATACACAATTATTTTTAACCACAATTTACTAAACTTTTAAAGTCATGGTTGGGTGTTTTATTTATTTACCTAACTGCGCTAGAAGAAGGGTAATATTCTTAGAGCGTATGTATGTATGTGTGTCTACTTATTTAGCACACGCTACAGCATAAACGGCTTGATGGATTGTGACATATGAATTATTAGAATCGTTTCAGTTTGCAAAGTGATACAGGCTATATAATTAAAAGAAATCACACGTGTAAATAAGAAAAGGGGAAAGGAGCGTTTTTTTTACTATCATGACAATATGAGTTATTGAAACACATTTAGGTTATTATGTTGACGGAGACTCCAAAAAAGTTTTAAATAAATAAATCATTATATAGTCGTATATAAAATATCCGACTATAATTTTCAGTTACAGCTATCGGGGTTGTTGTTTTCAGAATTTCTTGCTGGTAGACACTCCTCTGAATTCATCATTCATTGGGACAGTAATTTTAATGCTATTTAATACAGTTTCTTTCTAGATATATTTTTTTTTAATTATATTTCTATATCCATATAGTTGTAAAATTAATTAATAAGTATTTTGCCACTGAATTGCTACTGCCAATAAATGTATGTATGTATTTATGTTAAAATGTATTTATATATTTGGATTTACCTGTAAGGTAACTTTCTTTTAACAGAAAAGAAAATATCGTTAAAAAAGTAATAAGAAAATATTTTGTGTTTTTTTTTTCAAATCAAGATTGGTTACAAAAAATTGACTGTGGCAAAGAAAAATATCGTCTTTATTACATTATTCAACTTAACAATGTCAATTTTGCCTCTTTTCTTTTCTCTTGTAAAACGTACCTACTTTTTAATAGGAACGTTTTAGTACCTATCAGGTATGCCACATTTTATAATTACCACTCTTATAACCAGGTCTATCTTAGGCTCTTTAATAGCTTATCGCTTACCATAAGCACTGAGACATCAGGCTATACGTTACGCAAGACTGTAAGCGAGGCGGACGTAACGATATCCAGACTAAAGCGCGATTTCTGCTTGTTTTCAATTCTTTTTTTATTGTAATTTAGTGAAACTGGGATTGGATTCGTTTCGACTCGGTTATTTCTGACGCTACTGCGTTTTTTATCTTTTGCGGAAGGAGTATATTATGTCACGATGTACATCTCGTGGTTTCCTTGGCTATCTTAGTATATTTTTAATATAAAAATAGCGTAAATTACTTTTTAGATACCTGTTTTAGCAATATCTAATATTTTTGTGCGGATTATTTTTTATTTCAAATCACTAGTGGAGAGAAGCTGTTGCATTGAAGATAGTGGTATAGTAGATACCATACCGGTTTGATACCAGTTTGATTCCCGGCCAAGTAGGAATCTAACAGCAAGTCTGACTCCTTTTAAGACTTAAGTATTTATCCATTTCGTTTGCAAAAAATATTTTGTATTTATTTGCAGTCCATATATCACGTAGAGTAACTAACGAGAACATCAAAGCAATAGAAATAATTAAACTATAGATAATGTATTAGCGAAATCCAATCAGTAGTTTTTGCGTGAATGAGTAACAAACATACGTTCTACGACCCACGTGGTGGAGTGGTCACCATACTGGTCTCACACGCATTGGGTCCCGGGTTCGATCCCCGGCCGGACAGACATCTGAATGATTAGTTAAGATTTCTGTTCTGGGTCTGAGTGTTTGTGTATTCGTCTCGGTGTGTCCATGGCACCCACGGCACAGGAGAAAATCCCACTGTAGGACTATGAGTGTAGCAAGCGTATTAATACATACCAACTTTCGTCTCTATAATAGTAAAATTTGCAGTCCCTATTAGTTTTAACTATTAATTATTATTTCGAAGGTGGTAGAACTCTTTGTGGTTCGACTCCGGATGCACCACCGCCACACCTATTTCTGCCTAATAACAGCAGTGTTGTACACTGCTATGTTTTGGTCTGGAGGGTGTGGTAAGGAAGACATACTTTTCCGAGGCATTCCATCTTAGTCCTCAGGGGTAGCAACGCATCTGTGGCTAACCTTAGGTGAGACTTTGATCTTACCTAGGCTTGATTACAGCCGTCTATGGGCGGCAGTAGCCACTTACCATCAGGTGGGCTGCATGCTCGTTTGCTACTTCCATACTATAAAAAAATCGCAATTATTCAGTATAGAACAGCAAAGCAACAGGAACGCAATTAAACTGAGGCTGTATCCTGTATTACCGAAATCCGGTCAGCAATATTTGCGTAAAAGAGTAACAAACATACATACTAACAAACATACGCCTTTATAATATTAGTAAAATGTGACGTTCATCAGGTTTAAATATAAATCGCAATCATTCAGAACAGAAACCAAAGCAACAGAAACGCAATTTAACCGTGGCTGTATCCTATTACCGAAATCTGATCAGCAGGTTTCCCGTAAAAGAGTAACAAATATACATACTTACCAACATTCGCCTCTATAATAGTAAGATTTGCAGCCCCTATTAAGTTTAACTATAAATCGCAATCATTCGGTACAGAACAGCAAAGCAATAGAAACGCAATTAAGCCGTGGATCCCGTATTAGAAGGGCGAGTATCGCAAACAGTCGCTATCTGGTGTTTGTGCAGCGGATGAGCGACGGATATTGGAAATGTTGCTCGTCGGCTGTTATTGCAGGTGTAATATTGGATATTGAAATTGTAACATTAATACTGTATTAATTACAGAGATATATGTGATGTATGATTTCGGGTCCGATTATAGGAATCGTTTTTAATTTTATAATAAACTAGCTAAAGCTAACTAGCAAACAAATAGTCGCCATCTTTAAGTAGTGCAAAATAATGAAACCGAAAGTAACATTTAACTTGATAAGCTACATTCCTGCAAAATTTTATGAAGTTCGGACCAGAAGTTCTTGCATGATCTAGTAACATACAAACACACACATTTTTATATATTGAATAGATTATATATAGATAAAATGATCGACGTTGAAAATTTGTGATATAAAGTGTTTGTATACATATTTGTGTTCGTCTGTTAAACCTACGAAACTGGGTTTGTAGCGTGAAAGTAATGAAGTAGAAAGCGAAAATCGCCTGTTTGAATCGTAAATTAATTATTTACATTATTGGTGATCAATTCGCCGAATTACTTGCTGAATATTTCATGCACAAATACGACTACAAAAAATCCGTATAAAATAGTATTCGTATATATTTGTTGATATTCGGAGAGTACTTAAATTTAGCATTAATAAATAATCATGTACTATATAAATGATGATAATCATGTACTGTATAAATGATAAAGGAAAAATAATATCAAGCGCGGTCGGAGGTGGATAGGTGACCATTGGTGTTTTTTATGTGCCCTTGCGTACTTAGAACATATTCGGCAGTACCGGTTTTTGAGAATTGATAGCAAATATTAAACTTTATATGAAGTCTTTAAATATACCTACCTACTCAAAATAGGTTGCCCTAGTGAGCTACTATTAGTACAGTAGCTCTCTTCAACCATCTGGAGTAGGTAGAGCAATAAACTTATGCCACCACACCGATTAGAAGGAATTCTTGCCCAGCAGCCGGACGTAAAGTGAGTTGCAGCCAATATTTTTGAACACCCCACATCATACTTATTTTTATACTTTTCAATTATTATTTTTACGGATTTACAAATCTACGAGGTATAGATTAACGAGTGTGCCTTGCATGTGACACGCTTAATATTCTGCAAAAGTTATTGATATTAAAATTATGCGGAAGTAATATTAAAATTGGAATGTTTCGTACTTATTAATATTGCTCAGGGCTTCACCATAATGCTCGCCGCATCGGATGTTTCATTACTTATAAGTACGGATTTCGAATAAATATGATGATTTTTTATTTATTTGAAAGTTTGCCTCGAATGAATCGGTGGAGGGAAACGTATGTGTCACCTTTTTTACGACAAGTGGACCGTATGCTCGTCTGCTACTTCAATATTACTGAAATAATATGACGACCCGCGTGGCGGAGTGGTCACCATACCGGTTCGATCCCCGGCCAGACAGATATCTGAATGATGAGTTTAGATTTCTGTTCTGGGTCTGGGTGTTTGTGTGTTCATCTTTGTGTGTCCATGGCGCCCACGACACAGGAGAAAATTCTACTGTGGGGCTATGAGTGCAGAAAGCGTTTATGTTTATGTTTTTATATAAAATGTCTTCATTTCGTATAGGCCTACGGGGGCACAAATTGTCAGTTACAACATTATTTTTTACACTAGCACCGGATCGACATGATACGACCTCAGTTGAGATGATCCGGCAAGAAACCAGCGGGTTTGTCTCTTTTGTTTGTAAAGTATACTTCCTTTATTTAACAATTTGTTTTTTACATAGCAATCAAATATATCTCCAGTATCTTGTTATGTTAGCTCTACAATTGTTAAGTGCTAGTTATATAGCAACTTTGATTAAAAGAGTATATATTGAAGGTCTTGCTCTTAGTAATTACTTTAGCAGTGCCTTTGAAAGCTCTACTCGGCAATTTTTCCTTTGTACCTTGTTTACAAGGGCCAAAGGAACTGCTTAAATCCTACCTAACATAGTTAGCGGCACCTTAAATCATTACGAAATTATTATTGTAGAAACTTGTAAATTCAAAGCACTAATGGACATAGATTTTCTATAATTACATATTATAAGAATTAAAAGTGCTTCAGTGGCAGTTATTATCATTTACCTGAGCAATACACTGCCGGGTAGGGTTGGTCTTGAATAGCAGCAATCCCCATTCTTCCCGTGGACGTTGCAAGAGGCGATTAAAGGAGAAAAATCCAGGAGAAAAACCAAAAACAAACAAAAACCTCTGTTAGAAAAGAGCCTATGTACTGCACTGGACTGGATATAAATAACTGGAGAAATAGACCAAACGTCAACAATGCTGCGTTGTGTGGCAACAAGTGTTAAGCATTAGGCAAAAGATACACTATAAATTAAATTTTTCCACAAGGATTTCCAGTACGACTAATTAATCTTGCCTGGGGGACAGCCGAACATATAGGTTTTTTCTTTTCAAATGCGTATAATATTTATACGTTCTTCCTTTCATATACACGTATTGTATGAAATAAAATGAATGTAATTTATTAGTAAGCTTCATCTTTAATAGTTATAAAAGTCGTTTTGCCGAAAACTTGGTAAGGAAGATTTTTATAAGTAAAGTGACTCATCTTTTAAAGTTAAGAATTAATATAATGAAATATTGCGAGGAACTCAGGGTAAACTAGACTATAGAAGTGGGTCAAGGAAGTATTAAGTTCTAACTTTCATCATCTTAATTAAACTCTTTAAGGTATCTCAAGAATCCTTTCTTAGTACTCTTCTACCCACGCTATAGGGGCCACGTCAGCCACCCATCAGCACTCAGCAATTTGTAACTTTATCTATATATATTGAAATTGAAGTATCTGTTTGACGAATCTGCTTGTAATATCAATATAACAGATTTTTACCAAATGGATGTATATACGATACTGATAACGAAACATCATTTACAAAATCTTTGTCTGTATGTCTGTCTGTTTGTTCCGGGTAATCTCTGAAACGGATGGATTGATTTTGACGGGACTTTCACTGTTGAGTAGTTGATATCATAAGGCGTAAGTTAGCCTACTTGTAATTAGGGTTCCGCACGAAAAAATAAAACCACGCGCGCTCTACGCGCACCCAGCCATCGTCACTGCCGCTAATGTCAGTTGCTATCATCATCTCTGAAACAATGCTAAAATGTTAAAATTGTATAAGGTGTAATATTTGGGCTATATGTAACTATGTCAAGTTACATTTTTAAATGCGCGTATAACCGCGGGGCTCAGCTAGATTGCAATAAAATTATAGTAGTGATTGGAATGCAGTCCTCCTGATAAATGGTTACTCTTGGACATCTTTGACAAACTTCATATAGAACAGGAATTCTATTTGACGTCAATTACCTACACAAGGCTTGTCACTTGTAAGTACTAAAATAGTTACATCGAATTTAAGTCGACCAGTGGCCATCCATTATAATGCCTGACAACCTAAAGGCATTAACACACTCATACTTTACGTTTGAAATAGTTGTAACAGTGATACCTTCCCGGTCAAACCTATTAGTTCTACCATCTTGCAAAACTAACTTTAAATAAATATAAATTACGAAATGATTTATATTAACCAAACAGAGTGTGCTTAATCGGTTGCCTAATTCTATTTTCTTTTACCAGATTGCAGTAGCAGACGAGCATGCTCTCCATCTGAAGTTGGTTATCGCAGTCCATGGACATCTATTAGTTACATCCTATAGCACAGGGGTTCTATCTGTAGTCGATCACAGATGCGTTGCCACTACCGAGAACTAAGATAGTCGCCTCATATATAAATGTGCTGGCGACCACAACCTGCCAGCGAAACGCAAGTATTGCAAGTATTTCCCCGGTCGAACTACACTAGTTCTACCACCTTGCAAAACTAACTTAAAATAAACATAGTATTTTTAAATATAATTATAGATGAAAGAAGAACTTTGAATGTTTTCCTTCTTTACGTAATAATTAACGATTTTGATAACGAGTGAAATTTCGAAACTTCTTATGAAATTAGCATTAAATGTAGCTGTCAACTACAAAGCTCCAACATCTACAATGTCCCGCCGTCTAGCTGTTAGCGATGCGTGAATCCTTTGCAAAATCCACCAAACGCGAGCACTGAGGTTGGCATGAACGTGTATCACAAAAAGTATACTTTGCCATTTAAACAGGTTTACTTTTTGTATTTTAGAAGTAGCGAACGAGCTTACGATCCGCTTCATGGTAAGTGGCTACTGCACTTGCACTGCACTCCATGGAGACCTGTAATCAACTCCGGAAAACACTAGACATCCCTGAAGACTAATTTGCAACACCTCGTAAAAGTATCTCTTTTTTTTATAATATGGAAGTAGCAAACGAGCATGCAGCCCACCTGCCACTATTGCCATACCTATTTCTGCCTAATAACAACAGAGTAATGCACTGTTGTGGTCTGGTCCGAGGCATTCCATCTTAGTCCTCAGGAGTAGCGACGCATCTGTGGCTGACCATAGGTGAGATTTTGATCTTACCTAGGGTTGATTACAGATGTCCATGGGCGGCAGAGCCACTTACCATCAGGTGGGTTGCATGCTCGTTTGCTACATCCATACTGTAAATAAATAATAGTTTAAAAAAACTAAAAAACACGCTTTTTATAGAAAACCGAACTAAAAAATAGAAAATAAATTTAAATGAATTTAAATTAAGAAAATANACACCCTTCAGACCAGAACACAGAAGTGATTAACACTGCTATTATTAGGCAGAAATAGGTGTGGCGGTGGTGCTTCCGGAGTTGAACCACAAAGAGTTCTACCATCTTCAATCTCAAGTATCTCTTTTTTTAAAGCGTGCCACCCTTTAAAAGAGCAACAAAGGTCACTGCTGTAATTAATAGTACAGAAATAGGTGTTGTGCCGTGTGTAGCCTTGAATAGCACCTTTCTATTTTTGTCGTAGGAAAAGATTAAGTGTCAAAATCTACAGTGGTACAGCTCCTTGTGGTTCGACTCCGGAAGCACTATTGCCATACCTATTTCTGCCTAATAACAACAGAGTAATACACTGTTGTGGTCTGGTCCGAGGCATTCCATCTTAGTCCTCAGGAGTAGCGACGCATCTGTGGCTGACCATAGGTAAGATTTTGATCTTACCTAGGGTTGATTACAGATGTCCATGGGCGGCAGAGCCACTTACCATCAGGTGGGTTGCATGCTCGTTTGCTACATCCATACTGTAAAAAAGCAACGTTTTTCAGTATAATATCATTGTGATGTGGGGAGTGACCGATGTAATGTGACCCACTGTGTCACATTACATCGGTCACTCCCCACATCACTCGGCGTACATCATGGTCACTCCTGTTTTTTGCTAATTCTTAATCTTAAACAGTTTTATCCTGCAACAGGTTATTTTTGATTTGATGGTGCAGAATAAAAGAGTAAGTGCAGAGTATAATGTCATAGAGAGTTTCACGCATAATTTCGTAGAAAGCTTATAGTCCACAGTATCTTATTGATCCGTGAGTTTAACGATTAGTCACTAGATAAGGATTCATTCAGTTATTGTGTTAAAATAACGATTTTATTGATAGAAATCAAGGTATGTTTAATATTATATTTTCAGTCTAACATTAATGCAATAATAATGCGTGCTTTACTAATTTTAGTTCGAAAATAAGCTAATGTAGGTTAAAATTATATTACACTATCTTTTGAAGTAACTTAGGTACCTATGTTCCTAATATAATTCATTTATCACTTAAGTACTAAGTAACTTAGTTATTTTTTAATTGGTAGGTATTTTAATTAATAAATATTCCTGTAGGAATAGCATCACCGCTGCACTTTGTTCAACCATGTAACATTGTGATGTAAAGCTTCAGTACTGTCGTAGAAGTCAATTCCATAAGAACACTTCGTATTGTCGTCAGAGCGCAATACATCTGAGATTGACTTCAAGGATAAATCGAATTATTTTTGTATTTGATTACATATTATTATGTTAATGACCGACAGAAACTACTTTCTATAAGGCTGTAGTACACCACACCTATTTCTAGTATATAAAAGTGTGAAGCATTTCGGTGGAAGGGTGAGCTCGCCGGCTAACTTTCATATAAGGCGACCATCTTAATGTTCAGGATTAGCAAGGCATCTGTTATTGACTTCAGACAGAACCCTTGTTCTATATGTAATTTTTACGCGAAGAGTATTCCCGGAAGTACTACTGGGCGGATTTCTCTCGAATTTGATACACAAATAGTTAATGATTTAGTTAATACATAAGGTAATTAGCGAGGTATACATTACCGAATCGGTCGGAACCGCGGGAATACCCTAGTATTTTATAATTAAATCTTATACTTCTACAGTGTTTAAAGACAATATGTATACAAATACATTATAATAGAACAGCCATGTGAATTAATTGTATTATAGTAAAAAAATTGACAATAGAAACATACACCCGACTCCATGCAATCTCCGTTAGTACTATCTAAAATACGTTGATTTCCCTTTAGCATAGCATGTAGCATTCCTCTGGACATTCGGTTGTGAGTCACGAGAAAGCGTTCGCATTACATTCGCGGCCCAGCAACGTCACCCAGCGCTGGTGTTAAAGCCAGCCACGTGAAAGAGGAGCTCCTCTCAGTGGTATCCCTCATGACATGAGCGTGCAGAATGCACACACGGCATCTCGTGCCCTAATAACAGGAGTTGGATTGCGGTAATCTCCTATCTTAAGCATCTTTATCAATTGTTACATTACATTCGCTTGCATGCTTTGATCGTTTGCATGTTGGTTATTTAAAAGTAGAATTGCGCTGGCTTTTTTTCTGTAAATTCTAATAATGACGGTACTAAAATAGATATTGAAAAAACGAACATAAGTAAAGACACTACGAATATTATCACTGACTAAATCAATAGATTAGAACTAAATAAATGTCACAAAATATCTAACCTTTTCTAAACAACGAAGCTAGAAGGAAAAGGCAATCGCACCGCCACGATGGACAATATTTATTTAGTCCAAAAACACTCAAGTCGACGCTATGTAAATCAGAATCCATTGAGTTAATGTTTAAATAAACCGATTAGGAAAAAATGCAGTAATGGATTTGACAAATGTAGCTGTCATTCCCTCCGTTATTGTTGGTGGAATACAACGGCATGAAAGGCTCTGGAGATTTCTTTAATAACCTCATTTCGTGACGCTTTTAGTATCATTCCGTTCTTACGTCTCGTGAACTGATAGGTCGTTTTATTTAGATGTCAAACGATTTAAGGGTGTTCCGTTGGTTGATATTCTGTTTACTTTTAGGAAAATAGTTGTTTATCTAGCTGAAACGGTAAATTTATTTTTAATGATAATAATATAATGACGCATTCTACACTCATAGGTTCGCACTAAGATGTTCGTGGGTATCATGGACACACAAAAACGAGATACAACAACACCCAGACCTAGAACAGAAACCTACATTTTTCAATCAGATATCTCAGGAACCGACGGTTATGTTGACCGTTCCGCCACTCAGATGGCCGAATGATTCTAAGACAATCTTTCGTTTTATTTATAATTTGTTCTTCACGTGCAGGTTAATGTTATTAATAAATATGTAGATAATGGCATAGACACAGTACAGTAAAGTAGACAGTATTACGTCTCAGCGGTGTCCTTGAATTTGTGACCTAAGGCCGCTCAACATATGGTAGGTGCGCAATAGGGCTGCCGCCCCTTGATTTCGTTTCTTGTGTACAGCCATTTGACGGTAAAATAATGCTTAGGTTATTGTCATGCATTTTATTTATAATATTTTTCGTATATAAAGTACTAAGTATCACGAATTGCAAATATTTTCTGTATGTACTTACTTAAAATATATTTTTTATTAGGCCGTGTCTTGCGCAAGCATGGAACCCATGCGAGTGTGGGTATACTGAGACTGGCCGATATGTCGCGGCGCGCCGATTCGGCCCACTTGTATAAAGACTTAATACTGCCTAATGTACCTACTGTACTGTGGTATTATATAATATATTGACGGTTCTTAGATTATAAATATCATCATCATACTGTCCTACTGCTGTGAACATGCCTCTTTTCAATATGATCAACAATTTTAGAAAATATATTTTTGAAACAAAAGTAAAAATTATATCAATACATTTAATGATTAATGCTGTTTGGAAGAACAGTTACAGTATTTATTTTACTTTATTTAGTATAATCTCCATGTGCTATAATGTTAATAGTTCAATTAATGGATGTCAAACTTTGTCATACTTAAGTTAACTGCCACCCATAATCTACGTTTGACATTATTTTTTAACTCCCGACGCAAAAAAGGGGTGTTATAAGTTTGACTGCTATGTCTGTCTATCTTTCTGTCTGTCCGTGTATCTGTCTGTGGACACGTAGCTCCTAAACGGGTGAACTGATTTGGATGCGGTTTCTTTTGCTAGGCAGTATGTTTCCGGGTGCTAGACCATCTATAAATATTACTAATCTTAAACATACTTATAAAAGTATGTTTAAGATTAGTAATATTTATAGATGGTCCTTCAAATTCACCCATCTTCAGAGAGTTTCACCCATATTTTAATTATAGAAATATAACATTTGCTCGTTATAATTGTACTACAATTTCGCGGCGGGGTACCGCTAAGTTTAGAGACTAGATATCTACCTATTTAGCTAAAAAAAAACAGGTAGACTGGATAATCGTCACGTTCACAGGCTTAACAATTTAAATTTAGTAAATAAACAGATCAGAAGAATCGAATAAAGGGTCTGAATAAGTTAAGCTGTACCCTTCCGCAGAATGCACACACATTTCGAGCCCTAATAATCGGAGTTGGATTCTTCCTAATCTGCATCTAATGGCTGACGGGACTGGAAAAGAGAGGCTTTAAGCAAAAGCTGCTTTCCGGCGTACCGTACGCCTGCGCTAAATAGTTTAGAAATTGGAAAATCGGTCATCAATAAAGAGCTGATCAAGGTACGCTTCCTAATCTAATAGGTTGGTAAGAAAGTAGTATCGATTTTTACTGGGACATATTACTCATTTTTTTTGATACAGAAAATGAACTTTAATCGGTCAAATATCTTTCAATCTGTTCAATGACCTTTTGCCATCTCTCTGTTAACTTCATAATCCCGCGCTCGTAGAGTTTCTGGTCCTTAACAGAAAAAAAAAACGATCTAGTCCGATTTGAGGTCATCATACATAGAGTGTGGCCGCAAAATATGACGTAAGTATGACGAAAGTAAAATACAAAATTCTACTTTTTATCAGTACTTACTTAATATGATCGCATTTTCAAAAATCTAAAAAACAAATCTATTTGTCTATTTACTTTTGATAAATAAATTTTAATTCATTATTTAGAGTAATAAAATTTCTCGCGTAAATAAACAAGGCGAGCAAAATGCAAATTCGCTCGTTATTGACGAAAAACACCCAGACTCGAATTAACATACAAAATTACCCTTCAACGTAGGTAGGACCGTCTGTGTAAAAACCAACAATGCCAACGCCTATTAAATTGCAACTGGACACCTTTTGAGCAAAAAAGATACAAAAATATGGGCTCTTCGTAAATTAGCGGCATTTTGGGGTTATACGACTATTGTTAGAAGATCGATCGAGTTCGCTTTTGTCGACATGCGGGGTGGCAAACCCTAAACTATTCAGTTGCATCGGGCCACAAACACGTTATGATAGGGTTGGGCCGAAGCGCCTATTAAAAATATTTATTTATTTATTTTATATTTAAAAAATTAAAAAATAACCACAAATATTTTAAACATCGTTAACATTCTATTGTAATATTTTTTTTGTTTGTTTGTTTTAGAAATAATAAAAAAATATATTTGAAAAGTAATTATTGGTATCTGTCGAAGGTATCTGCTAATAAACTTGACCAATTTATTGCACAAATTAAAGCCTTATTGTTCTTGAAAGTACATTTGATTTTTAAACCATTTAAAGTTAAAAAATTAAAGTATAGTCAAGAACAATAACTTAATTAAAAAATTAATGACGGATGGAATATCCAAGATAAATAAGCAGGAAACCAATCAATTAGAATGATGCCAAAAACAGAATCAACATTAAGTAAAGTAGTAAAATTAAAATAATAGAAATTATTTAAAATCAATACCTTGAATCTCTTCATTAAGTGGTTCATATGCCAATTCTACGTATTAATGCATATTAATGTTCATAATAACGAACTATTAAATTAAAAACAAAAATATTATCGATATTTATTCAGAACATCTCTGCTTTAAATTCGATAGGAATGATGCAAATTCGTTGTTCGGATAGTCGTAACCAGATCTACATACCAATACATATTTATCTTTATAGTGAAAAATAATTAAATTTAAACATATTAAACACTATCGATGTTTACGCAGAGCAACACTGCTTTAAATGCGATGGGGACGATCCAAATTGATTTTAACACAATAACGAACTGCGACCCCTATTTGTAGCGACGATACTCATCCGTCATCTCGGCTTGTCACCAAGTCGAGGCGCGATTTGTTAAAACTCGACTAGTATGTGTAAATCACGGTAGATAAAAAATTCTCAATAATGTTCTATTTATTAAGGCTTAGCACTGAACTTTTTGAAAACGTTTTTTTTTAAACTATGTCGTGTGGTGTCGTATACCACCTCTTCCTCCTTGTGTGGTGACAACTAAGGGACATAATTACCAGGTATAACCTGAGTAGTTTGACCGGGGAGTTACCACCGCCACATCTATTTCTAGCTTTTATAGCTAGCTTCAGGAGACCATCTTAGTCCTCGAGAGCAGTAACGAATCTGTGATCGACTTCAGATAGGACCGCTGTTTTGAATAAAATTGCTTACAGATGTACTTAGATGGTAATAACCATTTACCACCAGGTGGACTGCACGCTGGTTTCGTAATTAAATTTGATAGAAAATGCATGTGTTTACACCCCTAAGATTGTATTATATATTTTACAAGTTGTTTTCTGGAAAAATAAAAATATTTAAAAGAAAATAAATTTTCTTTTTATATTAAATTATCCGGATTTTCGATTGTCGGAATGCCTAACGTTAAAAATTTGTCCGCTTAATCGAGTCTCTACTACTTTAATATAAAGTATAATATATTTAACTGGAAAAAAAATAACACTTCATCAACTGGTAATCAGTTGATGAAGTGTTATTTTTTAAACGAGCAAACGTAACGGACTAAGGTCAAGTTCAAACATGAAAATAGAATAAATTACTCCAACAATTTTAGAGCTTACTTAAATTTTAAACCTCGTGCACGCTATCATTATCGCTATAAATGGGTTGCAAGTTAGTTTTGACCTTTAAAAAGCTATTTTAGTAATATTGTTAGTAACCTGTGCCATTAGTACGCGTCTGTTACCTAAATTTAGCTCATACAATAAACTTATTGATGAAAACGTAAACAGTAATTGTTTTAAGGAAACGTAATAAAAAATAAGAGTGCTATTTTCGTAATCTACTGATTAAAGCAACATCCGACGCAGTCAGCAAAAAATGGCTGGCCACAAGTAACTGAATTGAATATCAGTTGTTTAGCTAGGATTAATATAGATACATGAAACTAGGTCGTCAAGATTTCCAATTCGCGATTGCATATTGACAAGAGGTACTGCTACCGCGTTAGTTCAACTTTATATACATGTATAATTAAGATCATCTCTCCTTTTCGTCCAGTTTCGGTTTCGAGAGTTTTGATATTTGCTGCCGAAACCGGAATTAAATCGAAACCCGTTTTTTGCCGAAATTCGACCGAAACCGAACTTTCGGTCGGACACTACGGCCAAGCGAGCCAGACTCGCGCACGACGGGTCGGACACAGACCGAACCATTGTCTAGAAAGAACCAGAAAATCGACGTTTGTTGTATAAGAGTCATAGTAATAGGGTCCAGTTTCTACCATTTGGGAACGGAACCCTAAAAATCACATAACAAATATATTTCTGTTTTTGATCTTTAATCGATTCTTAACGCACGTTTCGTTATGCGACCCCCTTTTGAAATTTGCGCGAAATTGTAATAATTTGGGTCTTAACAATGAAATGTAACTATTTATGTTACATACACCCCTTACAATGGACGACAAGGTTACATTTTGTAAATTACCCAACGCCGGTCTTTCAAAAGGACCCCTTTATACAAGGTCCATTATAAAAAGGACCCCTTATTTATAACGATACAATTTTAATGACTTTTGCTTGCATCGCATGCTGTGATTGCCTGGCATCTCAATTGAAAATTATCGATTCAAAAATCTAGTTAGAAACAGTAGCAATATACTAAAAATGAACTTAAACACGTACATATTTTTTAGTATGAGTGTTTTTAAGTGGTCTAAATTTTCACAATAACTACTGAACAAAAAACAAAACATGAAATAAAAGGTACTATGCCGTTTTGTCTCCAGGTAAATATATTCGTTTAACACCGCTGTCATAAGACTGAAATAGATGTGGCAGTAGTGACTCCGGAGTAAAACCACAAAGTGTTCTACTACCTTCAAAAATATGAAAAGTTCGTTTAAAGATATAGTGTTGAATAGGCTGAGTATCCCATCCCATGATTTACATTATTATGGGTACTTTGGCAAAGGCATATCTCTCGCCAGGCTAGTGATCGTGCCTGGGGAGCGGCAGTGCTCCGACAGTCTCTATTAGACATTAGCGTGATTCAAAATACTGTGACACCATCTTTTGATAAGTTTCGTGAAGTTGTCATTGTACCATTAACATATACAAAACAAAAGTAATATCCAATCCCACACAGATAAACACAAGCATCTTCGTTAGACCTACGCACGCATTGACGACCGGCGGGGCGCAGCGGTCACTATATAAATATATGTACATACATAATAATATAAAGCAGGGATCCCCCTGATTAAATTCAAGGTAATCCCTTGCCCTCCGAACGTGATCCCATAAGATTATTGTCACGCCATTAATCCCGCATCTGCTTAATTAGATTAGCCAAATATGTGACTTCAATGGTAATGTCAAAGGTATTTTTATAGATATATATTTAGTTATTTATGTATAATTATATTAATATTTCAAAACAATATTAATATTACATTCTAAAACCCATACGTGAATAGTGACATATTCACATGGTGTACACTTGGATTAACACGTACCAAACCTAAATTTTGTCTTTCTAAAATAGAAGTTAGATATAAATTTTGCAAAACAGCATTTGTTTTTAGTAACGGGATCAAATCAAACATGGATTTTTTAAATGCGAATTGAATTGCAGTTAATTCTCACTTAATGTTTTTTTTTGCTTCTCTGTAGGGTAGTGTTATACAGAACTAAGAGATCTTTCTGACGAATTTATTCAGTAACGCTTTGAATTTCACGGAACATACCAAAGTAACGGCAAAATTCTGATATTCCTGTCAAACCATTTGTGACCAATGAACAACACATGTGTAATGTCTCACAGCCCATCGGACGTTGGGTGACTACAAACGATGACAAAAGAATAAAGGGTTTCAACACGATAGTATCACAAATGAGCTGTTTCTGACGACTAAGTTGGTACGCTTTTGCGCTTTAGTAGCCTTACTGTCGTATACATGCTTAATAGATCACAGCAGCTAACAACGCCGATACTTTATAAGAGACATGGAGCCACCGCAGTAGATGCATGAAAAATTCGACCTATCTAATACCAATGCACAAAAAAAAATTGACAAATACAAACCAGTATAATACTTATTCAGGGACAAAAGAAATTAATAAAAATAATAAAGTATCACGTATCAATCGTTGATTAAATAAGACATAACGTAAATGAATAATACGGAGGGCCATCGCCGGTTATTAGCAGATTCCCCTTAATATCAGTGAAGGTATTAATCAAGTAATCGATACGGGATACGTAATAAAAGAACGCCCTGTCCTGATAAACAGATCTGGAATATAAATTAAGTTGGTACTATCTTTGCAACAATTGCCTATGTACATAGGTGGAATTAATGACTTTGTATAGGCCTAACAAATATCTTACATCTTTCTCAATTCTGAATTTACTTAATTACAGGGGGGAGAGGGGGATTCGAGTCCAGCAGTGCGACAGCTTTATTTATACATCTAGTAAACTGTTATATATTTTACATACCAAATATTTACATACAGTACATTACCCAATAGAAAGTATTACATAATACACTTAATGGCGTGAACAATATAAAAAAATAAAATCAAATCAAAATTAATCAGCATAAACATTTTGAAACAAAAGTTTTTTTAGGAAAAGACTCGAAGGTAAATAATGTGCATATTTAGATTTGATATAAAAAGGCTTGTAATTTTTTTTTTATTTTATTTTTATTTTCGAGGGGGAAATCTTCAAATGGTACCCGACGTACCTTCTGTTCTGTACGACGGCTTGCGACCACAAATGGCGCCGTCCTTCCCGGGGTCGCTTGACTGGACGTTCGACCTCCCAAGAAGATTATACATATATTAGCGCAAAACATAATGATAACATATGATTGACAAGTTATTGAATAGACCTAAGCGATTGTCATAGGTTTTAATAGTATTATTTGTTCTAGTCATCTTATAATGTACCATTTTTCATTATTTTTCCTGTACATTTTAATAAGCTGCTGTTTGGTGGGAAATAAATCTTAATTATTACAGTGTTTTATGCATACAATATCATAACAATATAGTATTAACATGACGTCTCTATACAATGCAATCATTACAGTCAACAGGCATTCTCATATAACCCTGATTAAATTTAAATAGTACCTCGAAATAGAAACAGGTATCGTTAACAATAGCAACAAGCGCTATAAAATACTGGAATATTTAAATTTAGCAGCACGGACAATCATTAGTACTAACAATTCTAATCTGCATACAGCACAATGGGACAATTGGTGATTGCGGAAATCGGCGAGTTGTCGTTGCAAATTCTGCGATGCTAGGATTTGAACGCTTGTCTTACCACTAACGAAGATTGGACAGTTTAGCTAGAACTTATCGAAAAATAGAGACTTAAGCTAAAATGTAACGAAAAAACAGTGTCAGCTTTGACGCACGACTGGAGTTTACACCTTAAGTACGACTGTCTAATCAAGCGCATTAAAATTGAATTTAAATAAGTTTCAATTGTTGTAAACAGCGCCATCTATGCTACAGATTAGAAAACTTGAAGTAATATTCAATTGTTGTAAACAGTGCCATATGCAACAGATGAAAAAGGGAAAGGTAGGTAGGTAAAGGTTGGCCTAGGGAAGCCTAGGTCATCAGATTCGATCATCAGATTTTACTCCTCATATTTTTCTCATACCGGGCGCCTTATATGAAAATCAATTCTTAAGGAGTAAACTCCAATAAACAGTTTTGCAAGAACCTAAGAAAACATAGACGGTTTAACTAGAATCCAACGATGTCATTGTGCTATAATACTGATGTTTTGGATAAGATAACATAAATTAAAGGAACGATTTCGCTCAACTTAACTAGCCTGGTAATCTGTAAGTAGAACAATACATGTGATGTGAAAGAAATTTATTTCTTTTCACAATATAAAGAATTACCTTAAATAATTAAAAAATATGAAAAATTTAAAGAATTAAAATATAAAGTTTTTAAAGGACATAACTATATAACATTAAAAAATCTACAGTTTAAACTTTAGTCTTCCGTGGTGAAACAGAACAGTTCCTTAGCTTACGTTTATCACCATAACGGTCGTGGTGTGACTCTAAGCGGATGTGATAAAGTAGGGAGTAGAGTGGCAGAATCTCTCAGATAAAGTTACATAGGACATACCGACTGCTGAACAGTTGCAACCGCAACCATACGTGAGACGTGAGACGATTAAGATGCTAACTCGTCAGTTAATTCGCTCCTTAGGCAAGTCGTGTAAGTTTGTCTTCGTTGTTCGCGTTTTACATTTGCGCAGATTGTCGTCTTGTTTGGTTTCCTGATTGGGTGGAACAGCCTTGTCTTTGTGAGAACTGTCGATTTGTTTGTTTTATTTAAAATGTAGATATCGTATAAAAATGCAATTAATTGATGATAAATGAATATAATAATCAAATATTACATACATAAAACGATATAAATTTTATATTTTTACATCATCGTACTAAGCATGTGTCTCTTATCAAAATGAGAAGAAATATGTAGTCAAGGGCAGATTATTCAAATTTTTAGTCATACGTTTTCTCATAACATTATCAAACGTTGAGAACGTGCATAACTTATTTTTATTTAGATAGCATCATTATTAATTACATATTAATAAAATTGTAAATAGACGTTACTTAAGCACAACTAGGCGATCACGGAGGACAGGGGAGCAGAATTTGGAGAAATTATTGCAGATTTAAATAAACATTATACATTATGTAAAATAAGTTGCAACTTGTTTAAATAAATAAATGTTGATTTTGATACTACGTTTCTTTTAGAATCAGCAATTATTTGAGCCAATAAACATTTTTTTATCAGACTGAAGTAGCAAATGAGCATACAGTCCACCTGATGGCAAGTGGTTACTGCCGTATGGACATCTGTAAGCGACTTCATATAGAACCGGGGTTCTATCTGAAGTCGATCACAGATGAGTTGCTACTCCTGAGGACTAAGATAGTCGCCTCATATGTAATTAAGCCAGCCATCACACCCTTCCACCGAAACGCAAGAAATGCTGTACGCTAGAAATGCTAAAGTTAGACTAAGCATAAAATATTATTCGTTTGAATTAATTACCGTTAATTGTTTTAGAGCAAGTAGTGAATAGTTTATCGTTAACTCATGTTTACTAAAATAGCGTAGAATTAATATAGTTAACTAGAAAATAACGTTTCCACTTTACTAAATCCCGGAATCGTAGTGCAGTTGAAAATTTCTACAGTAACAATAAGCACTGAGAGCTCGTTCAGTTTATTTGCGATAATAAGCTCATTGTAGGGGCTACGTAACTTACTGCCGTTCGAATATATTGAGTTATACATGAAATGTTATGTATATTTGTATCTATACTAATATTATAAAGCTGAAGAGTTTGTTTGTTTGTTTGTTTGAACGCGCTAATCTCAGGAACTACTGGTCCGATTTGAAAAAT
>MOOZ01000226.1:244752-267815 GCA_002930495.1 Cecropterus lyciades | reverse complement strand
GCTAACGCTACCTGCAGTTACGCACACAAAAGCGCGCGTCTGCACGCATTACAACTACAAGTATGGCTCACCCGCTTTTGTGAGATAAAACAACTGTACCTTTAGTAGTTTAGGCTCTGCGATGTTTAGTCAATAGGTCAGTGAGTGAGTGAGGATCCTTTCGCTTATTTATATATAAATTATATATATAAATAAATACTACCTGACCCGGCAAACGTTGTTTTGCCATAAAAATGATTAAATTACTAAAATGGCTATTAAAAAATTTAATATGAATATGAATATTTTTAATGCAACATTATATAAAAATAAAAACAAAAAAAATTGTCCAAAAATTAAAAAAAATGTTAAGGGTGAACAACCCTTATCACTTAAGTTTATGAAAAATAGATAGTAGCCGATTCTCAGACCTACAGAATATGCATATAAAATTTTGGTAAAAATCGGTAAAGCCGTTTCTGAGGAGTAAGGTAACTAACATTGTGACATGAGAATTTTATATATGTATAAGATGTAGTAAGATTTGACCTCATTGCTAACAATTTGAACTTGATAGCATTAGACGTATTATTACTTCGCTCCAAATAGATTAATATAAATTGAGGCTTATAAAAAAATACTCAAAGTGTCTAAGTAAGTGTCTCATCTCAACCAATATTAATTTGATTCAATTTATCCAAAGGTTTCTTTACTCGTTTAATATAATTATCTTTGGTACACTAATCCAGCAGATTACAATAATAACGCAATCTACGTTCTATCATGATAATCTACTATCATACTCGCTTAGATATTAATGGAGTCACTCTGTACTTGAACTTTCGTAATCCCATCTCGTAATGGTATCATAATTTTACCATGCAGTACTTTTGTAGTTGTATAAATCTAAAAATGCTTTTACTACGAGAAAATATGTTTTCCGTGCATTCCAGTTTTCATTGAACAAATACGAGGTCGCTCACCGCTTGCAAGAAATAACTCCATTTTAATCAAATTTGAAACAGTTTTCGTTTGCGTGACGCGTTATGTTAAAATATTTAGTGAAGTGCTTGCTTCGAGCTTGGATTGAAAACGTGAATGTGTATGCCGGGATTTTACGTCCACGGTATTTTAAGTTAGTATGTTTATTTGGACCGATTCACCAACGAATAAGTATTGTTGTTAAATGAAAAAGTAACTATTGTATGTATCCTATTATATTTAAGAGCTTACAATACTGAAATCAAAATTAAATATAGTTTTATATTTGGACTACGGTATTCCCGTGGCTCCGCCCGTTTTGATCAATTATATCTCGGTAATGAGTATCCTGTGCAATATTCTAGGTTATGAATTATCTGTGTGCCGAATCTCAGCGAAAGTCAACCAGTAGTAACAAACACATACACTCTGACAAACTTTGACATTTGAACATCAGTAAGATGAATATTTTGAGTTCATTATAAACTCATGAACACTAAAAAATAAAAATAAAAACACCTATAGAATATTCATAAAATTGGGATTTCAAATTGTTAAAGTCTTGATATTGAGTCTTCAATGAAAGTGTTCACCAAGGTCCGTCTTAAAATTGAAGCAGACATACAAAAATCTCAATACCTAAAATAATACAATTAAATTCTAACACATAATAAGGGCGTACACAAACTCCCTTTCATTAAATTTTCTCAATTCAAACCTCTTTTAGTGAAGCTTCATGCTTAGTTTTGTTTGAAAACCCAGTGAATGGTTACGTCGTGTATTCACGTCCACATTCGTGTTTCTAGGTCGCCGGCCTGTTGTTTACGTCGCTAAGTCGGACAAAACTACTAGTTAAAAGAAAGACGGGATATATTCCATGTTTGGGTATAAGAAAATACTGATTTTTATGTGCGAAACTGGATGTTTTCGTTTAAAAAAGATTTACGATATATTTAATTGTATTTATATATCAATTATATAGAATCTGTTGCTTCACGCTACAAATGAGTGTGACGGTGGTCCCCCTCCGGTTGAACTATATTGGTTCTACCACTTTTTATATCAATATGTTTTTTTTTTATAATCTATAATAATATTATAAAGCTCAGAAACTATTGGTTGAATAGTCAATTTCTCGAGGAAGGTTATAGGCCATATAACATCACGCTATGACTAATAAGAGTGAAGCAGTAACAAAAATGTTTTTTTAGAGCTGCATGCGTTGCGTAAGCGGTAAAAGTTAGCAAAAATCATGTACTAAGAAAATTTTCCCTTTTAAAAGTTCTAAAAATAAGTGCGTGACAGCATATGTCTAGCTTTTTTATGATAGTCAAATTAGTTTTAAAATAGAAGTTATCATTATATTTATACGTGAAGCAAACACTTTGGACCCCTTTTTACAAAAATTGCGCGGACGGAGGAGTATGAAATTTGGCACACTTATAGTTTATATATAGGAGAAGTGCAGAACGCTAATATTTTTTANNACACTACCATGCATTTGACACACACAAACACACGTATTCGTATTTGTTACACGCTGACTTTGTTACTGACATTATCATATGTCAGATGTGTATGTCAAATAACGTGTTATTGCTTTTAAATGCAGCTTACTGAATTAAATTTCATTCCCTATAATTTTTACATTTTAAAAAAATAATTTAAAAATTAATGTACAGAGGAAAATACGTATAAAAACTTTGTAGTACGAAAAAAATATATTTGGGTTTAATTACGGTCGAATTTCGACCGCTGCGAAGGGCAACTAGTCTAAATAAATAAGTTACTTATCACAGGCACATAATTTTGAACGAAATTGCGCTTGACAGCATTTAATTTCAACGAATATATAAGGAGCTATCATAGTTTTAAAATAACTATGCAACAATCAAATACCACGCGCGCATTTATTTAGGGCATTTGGCGACAGTGTCGAAAGCTGTGAGGTACCATACACTCAGCTATTTTCATTTTGTAGGATTTTTCTATTGGGTTTTGTTTTTCTTATTTCTTAAACGTTTGTTTTTTTCTTATAGTTGAAAATAGTTTATTTACTTATACTTATTTAAGTACATAATTTAATTTGTCGTATTTTTGAATTGGTCCTTATCTAAATACATAATTAAATTGCATAATATTTTTATATCGGGTATTGTTCTCTAATTAGCGCGGGTGAAACCGCTACACACAGCGCAGCTAGTATAATATAACCATGAAACACTGTTTATAACAAGTTAAGTATAAACCCTATATAAATTAAATTAATAGAAAGTTTCTAGGAATAAAATATATGCATCTCAAGTCAACAAAAGTAAAATGCAGACCAAACCGAACGTTCGTCGTTCAGAACGTTCAAAAGTTTGTATGATGCTTAAAACTTATCCCGCTATCCCGGTTGAAACCAACTTGGTTCGTGAATGATGAATAACCGTACAATTTTAAGGAACTAACCTTATGGAGAATCTGAAATTCAGATAGTTCAACAATATTCTGCTAAGTTTGACTCCTTGTTATTTGAGTAAATAGTTTTTGCTAGTATTTCCACGTATACAATATTCTGCTCGAAATAATATTGGTTTCCCGTTTACTGTTTAGGTTGTAATTGATTCATGAATAAATTTACAGTGAATTAACATTTACTGTCACAACAGAAGGTTTTCTAATAGATTATTCATTAGATCGAAATTTGTACACAATAATAATGTATACTATTTTCTATACATTTATTATTAAGGAAATACGTTAAACATAGATAATAGAAGCACAATCAGCAAACTCGTCTTGTATTAAGTATTAAATATTGCCGTGGTTTAATTTGAAGGTTTATAGTGTGTGTTTTGTGAAGTACCACACCTATTAATAAGCGTAAATCAATTCTTGCGTTTCGCAGGAAGGGTGTGGTTGCTGGCTGATATATATATATATATATATATATGAGTCGACCATATTAGTCCTCGGGAGCTTGGAGGTGGTAGAACTCTTTGTGGTTCGACTCCGGAAGCACCACCGCCACACCTATTTCTGCCTAATAACAGCAGTGTTATGCACCGTTGTGTTCTGGTCTGAAGTGTGTGATAAGGGAGACATACTTTTCCGAGGCATTCCATCTTAGTCCTCAGGGGTAGCAACGCATCTGTGGCTAACCTTAGGTGAAACTATGATCTTACCTAGGGTTGATTGCAGATGTCCATGGAGGGCAGTAGGCACTTACCATCAGGTGGGCTGCATACTCGTTTGCTATTTCCATGCTATAAAAAAAAGCAACGTATCTATGATGTCCATGGGCGGTAGTAACCACTTACCATCAGCTGGAGTGCATGCTCGTTTGCTACTTCAATTTAATAAAAAAGGACACCCAAAGATTATCCACTTTTACAAGGACAAAACATATTATTCTTCGGAATAAAAATTGCGGAGTGCCATGAGTTAAATCAATTAACAAACTATCGGAGCGATTATGAGTAAAATTGAAAATATATAAACCAACAGCGTCAGCGCCTTAGTTTCCATTGGTATTTTTGTGTCAAAAATAAAAGTTTAACTTGCATCGAGCTTTAAAAAAACCACGGTTAAGGTTATTTTTAAATTTTAATCTATTTAGTAACAGATATCTACAATTAAAACTAGGTAAATTAAATAAAGTTGGAACTTTGTTGAAGTGAAAACTTTTTTAGGCTCGTTGAGGACTTTTTGGGTGAACAAAAATTATGGAACTCGCGTCATCGTCACCGAACGCTTACCACGAGCTATATGTATACTGTGTATATATGTTATGTACATAACTCCATGCGTATTTTTTTTTAAATTTTAACTTGTATGAGCAGTCCTCATGAAGGCGTTTTTTTGACACTTTATATTGCTATTTATTTGTTATTAAATAGTTATTTTTCCGCAAATAAATTATTTATCTTATTTATTTCACAAAAGTTGTGCCTATTATTGTAGATGAGTTCCGTGTACCTTCAATTTAAATTGGAGAAATAAAACATTATGTAGCTAGAAGTCTAATGAAAAAGTTTTAAACCACCCAAAGGATTCCTTAAACCGGAATTCGATGGAAAAGGTTTTATGATGCAGTCGGCGAATGACAACGAAATTGACCCGTTGGGAATTGAACTCAAAACTCTCGTTGCAGAAGCAGTGACCGGCACAAATCTTGTTAGGTTTTACGTCAAAGTCTCGAATGAAGATAAATTACATCAGATGTTAGGTAGTTACTTCTCGTCCCAGTAGTTCCGGGATTAGAATAATGCTACGGTATCCCTTGCCTGTGGTAAGTGACGACTAAAAGGGGCTTTCGGAGTTGCGGTCGGCAAGAGTGGTAGCTCGAAACGTCCAACTAGGTGACCCTGGGAAGGTCGGCGGTGTATGTGATGGCATACTGTCGTAAAGACCTGGCGTTGCGGTGGGCCCAGCCGCTCACTTGGGTGGAGCCCATCAACTATTCAGAGGACTCCGGTTGCGTTTCTTTGGAGATCCCGGAATCCTTTTTGCACGCCGAGGACGGCCACGGTTTTAGTGCGGTAAAAATCCCAAAAGGTAGTTAGTTCTACCAGACAAAGCGAAAAAATGACAGAAGTCTATTTGACGCCATTTTTAATCTCACTAATATTATAAATGCGAGAGTTTGTGAGGATGTATATCGTCGTTTAAGTTCTATCAACTCGTAAGTCATTTTTGGAAATTTTTTTGGAGAGACAAAAACCTATTAATTTTACACAGCTGCAACTAAAATTCCACTTTGTACTTTTAATTTTCCATAATTTAAAGTTATTATTGTGTCGTCCCTTGATTCTGTTTGGACTAAACGACGCGTATTTCGATTCCAATGACGATGATTGTCAAAATGTCATTACCGCCAAAAAATGACTTACGCAGTGCTAGAACTTAAACGACGATATGTGTTTGTTACTATATACGGTAAACGTACTTATTGGAATTGGATGTAATTTGGCTCACAGATAATGGATGGCCTGGATTAACATATAGGATTATTTACAATGGTACACGACTCAAGCGGGCGGAGCCTCGGGAAAAAGCTATATATATATTTATATAATAGAAGTGACAAAAGAGCATACGGACTACTCGATGAATACACTGAACGAGATAAAAGTCTAATCTAAGGTTTCAGATTCAGATTCATTTTTACTCATGAATACTAATTTAGAATGCCTCGGATTATTATCTATCCAAGGCATTCTAAATTAGTATTCATTGTCTCCCGTACCTCACTATTCAAATCAGAACATAAAAGTGCTTAATACTGTTGATTTACTGTTCTTAGACTTATTAGGTATCGCTTATAAAAAAGAGTTGAGAACTACGTTGAAATGAATAACTTTGTCTCATAATAATATTCCCTGTGGCATAAAAACCTATTTAATCAAAATATAACACTTAGACATAAACACTTGTATGAATATCGTATCCGTATTATAATCGCCCATCCATACATACATACAGCTTATAGTGTTTTTTTTTATCGGATTGAAATAGCAAACGAGTATCCAGTTCAATTGATGGTAAGTGGTTACTGCCGCCCATGGACTTCTGTAAGCAACTTCATATAGAACAGAGGCTTTATCTGAAGTCTATCACAGATGCGTTGATACTCACGAGGACCGAGATGGTGATGATATTAGTGTGCCGGTAACCACACCTCCAACGAAACTCAAGAACTGGTTAACCTTATCAAGATGTAAGATGTTCTTTATCTTAGGAAAAGATAATAATTCATAGCACAAAACCGTTGTGTTGGCGGTTTCATTATTTTTGACGGCTCATAGGCATTTCCCTGTCACGCATGTTTGTGTCTGCGTGCAAATTGGTACGCTTGTGTAACTCTTGCATTATATCTTTGTATAGATAGCGAGGTATTTACGAGCGTAAACCTGCATGACAGGAAAACGCTCAAACTCTATTTGCCGTTGCTTACAGATGAATGTGGCAGTAATGTGTAAGTGAGATAAAATTAATTGATAACAGTCGCAAATCAAGTCGATTCGCCGTCCTCATTTTCCAGGTGGTAGAACCAGTGAAGTTACACTAGTGAGGTATCACCGCCACATCTACTTATAATTCTAGCATGAGAAATTTGTAGCAATTCATGCGTTTCGCAGGAAGGGTGTGGTTGTCGGCTTACTTACATATAGGTGACCATTTTAGTCCTTGGTACTAGCAATGCATTTGTAGTCGACTTCAGATAGAACCCTTGTTCTATTTGAAGTTGCTTACAGGTGTCCACAAGCCGCAGTAACCACTTACCATCAGGTGGAATGCATGCTCGTTTCCTACTTTAATCGGATACTAAGCTCCGGTGTATCAGCTCCGACGCACGACTGGAGTTTACTCCTTAAGTACGATTGTCTAAACAGGCGTAATAAAATAACATTTTAATTTAAATAAATTTCAATTGTTGTAAACAGCGCCATCTATGCGACAGATAAAAAAGGGAAAAGTGCGCACAATAATTTGCGTACCAAAAACGTAACGATGTCATTCGCTCACTAGATTTCACTCCTCATATTTTTCTCATACCGGGTGCCTTATATGAAAATCGATTCTTAAAGAGTAAATTCCAAGAAACTTATTGCTCATTTACTTCTACAAATTCATAGAAAAACTAGAGGTGATTCGAACAAACATTCAGCAAAGATTCATTAACCCAGCTCAAGGTAACCTACTGACACGGAGACGGAAGGGGCCTTTGGCAACGCAACAGTAATTACTTTTTCTTGCTTCACGCTCCAAATATTTGCACCCTAAGCATCACACAAACAAAAGGTACAAAGTGTGAAACACATTAATAACCGCCCTCTAATACTCTTGTTTACTCGGGTTTTTAAAAATTCCCTCATGGGTTGACGAAAGACAACAAAACACCTTCTCCTCACCTTTTTCTGCAGAATTAATTGTAGCAGTATACTGGTTTGAAAGCAGTACGACTAAATGCAAAATAAATGAAATGGTATTTCATTTAGAAAATTATAGTTTGTACTATGTATTTTAATATGTGATAATTTATAAAACTTACTAATAATATAAATGCGAAAATTTGTGAGGATGTATTTGTTTAAACGCTTTCTACACTCATAGACCTACAGTAGGATTTTCTCCTGTATCGTGGGTACCATTGACACACAAATATAAATTAACAAACACCAGACCCACAACAGAATCTAAACTCATCATTATAGATGTCTGTCTGACCGGGGATCGAACCCGGAAACCGTTGCATGTCAGACCGGTATAGTTACCGCTCCGCCATGCGGGTTAATACGTGTTTGTTACTCCTTCAATCAAGTCTACTGGACGGATTTCGTGGAAACTTGGCACCCAGATAGCTTATAACTTGGATTAACACATATGATACTCTTTACTTTATAAACGTGACCGAAGCGGACGGAGTTACGGGAATAAGCTAGTATTTAAATTAATTTACAAAAAGCATTCATAATAATATTCAGCACAAATGAAGTCATACTGATTCTGATTCATCATCGTCATTGATCAGCTACTACTGGACCAGGATGCTTAGAATTAGAGTAAGAGTTGAGACTATACTTCATTACGCTTATTGGGACACATTGGTAGACTGGACACTCCTTTGATAACAGTTTTACGGCATTCTAAGACAAAGACGTCCTTATATAATGCTTTCGTTTACGGTCAAAGTACGTGATGTTTCATTTCTAAAACGAAAGTAATATAAAAAAATCGGAAATAAGTGCCTGCCAATCGAACCTCGGATTCTCAATAATAAGCGTAAAATAGTTCATAACATTTAAGAGCTGTGGATTTGGTGTTAATAAAAATAAAAAATAAAATAAAATAAACATTAATCTGTCACTATTTTCACATTAAATAAACCTATAAAGTGTTTTTATGTATGTTTTATATTAGTATATACGTTTTTAATTAATTGACGAGTACTAAAAATAATTTAACCAACTTAAATAACAACAATATTTTAACCATCTTAAAATAGACTCCAATTTTCAGATAGCTTGCGGTTGTCAAAGTGGACAGCACCTCGCCGCCTCATTATCATAAAAAAGTTTTTCCAAACCCCGTTCCAGCTAACCCAGTGACCCGCAGTTTGTGACAGAAAGGCAACCTTTGGCACCGTTACAGTAATTACTTCTGCCTGCCTTTCCGCAACGTAACTTTGTCCACAGCGTCCCAAAATTGAGTGGACTAATAGCCTTTGCACTCAAAATTGACCCGATTATGTCGTGGAAAACATTTTACGGTAAAAATAGACTATAATTTCTTTATAAGGATATAACAGAGTGTTTGCTTTATAAACTCAAGTTACAGAGATGTGGCACTAAAGAGAGATAGCCGTACCTTCATCTAATAGGAACAAAAGAGACTATATACTACGCTGGAAAACGCTGGAAACATGAATAGGTTTTAATTAATTCGTTTTTGATTATTCACTGATCGTATTATTTAAGTCCTTTTATTAAATATCTGGAAAATGGTGTAAATAGAGAGTTTGCAAAGCTGTCATAGGAATGATATTAATACAACCGTTAATTGTTATGATTCTGTAATATAAAAGTCTTATTTTTACCTCTATGATTATAATTGTGATTTAAAGTGAATTAAGATACATTATTTGTTTTTCCGTGATTATTCCGAGGAATTGAATTCAGAGATAGACATTCAATATCACTAGCTGAGCCCCGCAGTTTCACCGGCTTTTAAATTGATTACTTGATGTACTTAATTATACTTTCAACAATTTTATCAAAATAACATTTATTTAATAAGGACTGATAGCAACTGCGATTAGCTCCGGCGATGGCGGCTGAGTGCGCGTAGAGCACGCGCGTCAAATAATTTAAACATTATCTATTATGTTTAGACTATGTCTTTGAATAACTAAAATGGAAGATTTTGAACTTCAATACAAAGCAAATTGAATTACAATATGGCATTACATGGTTAAATCTAGTCGGTGTACGAGGGGAACTTGTATTTTTGTTATATGTATGTATCAATCCATGATCATTTATTATCACAGATTATCACAGTAGGGAATGACAACTTAGTACCAGAGAAAGACGTCTTTGCTACAATACCTATCTCAACTTCTTAATAAAATAAAACTTTCTAAACTAAATGGACAACTACCTAATATGTAGGGATTTGAACCCTAAACGCATACCGATTACGCTACATTGTGTTGTATCATCATGGCCAATTGAGTCAAACCCTTTTAATTCTGACAAAAAACTGCTTTACATCATCGAGGGACTTCGACTTTATATGGTGGATTTCCCAGCTGTGCGATTTGCGACTGAAACTTGCGATTTAGTCGGATAACTTGATAAGGTTACGTTATCCGTAGAAAATCGCAAAATTCGTTTTTAAGGTAAAGTTATTTTGGCATGTTAGACGAAATTGAATAAAATTTATTTTCAACAAGTAATGATAACAGTTTGTTAATTAATAATGTAGACAATTTACATATACTTTTACGTTACATTCGAGGCTACGGAGTTCCGTCATTAAGAACATTTTAATAATTTATTTACATAATTTTTATTTTCCCAAGCTATAACCTCTCTCGGCAAACTCAAATAAGATATTTGCAATTTTAAAGAAACTATCTCATTTATTAGAACAACCTTTGCGTTTTTATATAAGGAAAAATGATAGGCGTGTCGCAAATCGTACCACTTGAAAGTCGATATTAAAGCGCGTTCTTTATCTCGTTTTATATCTCAATTTTCCTTTCCCCGAGATGGGTTCGAACCCGCGCCTCGATATCAATCTAGACGGCGGAGTTAATGACACGTGGTTTCTATATGACTCTATTTGGGCGCCTGTAAAAAGATATGGTGTTTTGTTACATAAAGTGGGTAATATCTTTTTGTATATCACAAGAGAGCTGTTTGGGTCCGGTGTTATCCTTTCAAATAATATATTTTGATATTTACGGATTTTGTCAGTTAGGTAATACGAAATCACGTAGAGTATAGATGAAAGCTTTTTTAATAGTGGTAGAAGTCTTTGTGTGTCAACTCCGGCAGCACTGTTACACATTTTACTGCCTATTAAGGGATAAATAAAGAGTTGAATTATTTTTCTTTGAAGGGTACGTGAAGTTAAAAATTGAAAATGCCAGGTTAGACAGAAAGGTGTGTATTTAAAGTCAAGTCACCCGGGAAGGGTTTTTCATTGGGCTTGATTGCGGTCCATGTGTTTCAGGTACTCAGCACCTCTCACTCATTACCTTCAAATTTATCATCATACTAATAGCAGATTACAATCTACACCCAATATCGAGGTAATAAAAACAACTTTTATAAATGCTTCAGTTATACGGTACTATATAACAAAAGCCACAAATAATAATTTACGTAACCAATTTCAATGTTATCAAAAGACACGAATTGGCCTCAAAGTTTTAATGAGTTTTTTTGGTCGTGTCATTTTTAATCTTGATATTTATTTCAGCGCAATTATACCACATTATACTTTTATTTGTATACGCATATTTTATCTTCTATCTTTTATTTATCTGTTTATATACATAAAAGGCAAATCCGACTCACTGACTTATATATCAACTCACAGTCGAAACTACTGTACCTAGAAACTTGAAATTTGGTGCAGGAGTTCCTTTTATCATGTAAGTGAGCAGTAAGAAAGGATTTTTAGAAATTAATTACTAAAGGGATATAATGGGGGAGTAAAGTTTGTATAAAAATTTTCTAATTTCTGGATTTAGCAGCATTAAAATTGGTATGTAGGGTCCAAATAAAAATGACCTGCGTGGGCAAATGTAAAGAAAGAAGAAGTAGCTTTGTACTTATAATTCCTTATTTCTAGACTTAAAAATATGACTGGTCACAATTTTATCACAAAACAATCGTTGTTTAAATTTTTGCCCATACATTGCAATTTACACTCCACATTTTTGTTATCTTCTTCGTCCATACTTTGCCATATACTTTGAAATAATGGGCGAAAACATAAACAATGATTGTTTAAGAGAACTTAATAAACTCGTATTAGAGGCACAGGCTGTTAGAGCCAAACACTGCTAGACTCAGGATTCAGGATTCAGGCTCCATTGTCACACTAAATGTTATCTCGTATTGAACGTTGTTGTGTTATGGTTTTAAAGGTGTAATTAAAAGAGGCGAGATGTAATTAAAAGATACAACTATTGGCGAGGCGTTGTAACTTAGTCTTTAAGACTAACGAGTCATCAGTGGCCAACCTCAGCTGGGAGTCTATTTTAGATAGGTGATAGTGACGGGCAATAGTCGCCACTTACCATTTGACTCATAAATGATCGATTGCAACTTCTATAATTATAAAAAACTTAGTCCTGAAATGTAGCAACTAATCTGTGATTGGTCACAAATGAGTTGCTACTTTTTAGGACTAAGTTGTAACGCCTTTTAAGCACTAAGGTTGATCTTAGGCAGAACTATATCATATGTGGTGTACGGGTGACAGTTACCACCTAACTACCAAAATAAAATAAAATAAAATAATCCATGATTTGCCACTTTCTACAATATAAAGAAATAAATATACTTTTCAAACGTATATTTTAACGAAATATGTTACAGTTAAATTTTAAAAAGCTTAACCCTAAACCGCCTTTACTTAAGGGTTCCACAATATGCCAAGATTATTTTGTGTGGAACATGTTTTTGCAGCTTAAGCCTGCTTCCAGCAAATTTATAGCGCACAGAGAGTTGAAACCAGTCTTAGAGTAGAGTTACCATAAAGTACCTAAAATGCGCCGGATATAAATCCCAAAAATATCATCCTTTATATTTAGGTATACTTATTGTAATACTATATCTTTTTTACTTATAACTTGTAACTTTTTGTGGGTTTCCAAACCATAATATTAGCCATTATGTCGCTAATAAGCCATTAAATAAATAGGGCGATCAATCTTAGTCCTCGGCGTACTAACGCGCGTGTGATCGACATGAGAGAAAATTCTGTATTAATTAAAATAAAAAAAATTAAAATATCGAAACGGTATACTTTATATGCAGAGATGTTATGACGATAACAGCACGAGTGTTTTTTTTATATAATATGAAAGTACAACAAACAAACGAGCATGCAGTCCACCTGATGATAAATGGCCGTTGTCGCTCATGGACGTCTATTATCAAGTTATCCACAAATGCGTTGCTACCCTTGAGGGCTAAGTTGAAACGCCACGGATAATTATATCTTCCTTGCCACACCCATTAGTACGAAACATAGTAATGCATAACACTGCTGTTATTAGTCTCAAATTGGTGGTGCTTTCGGAATCAAAGAGTTCTACCACCTTAGAAAATATTAAAATAATAATTTAAGAAAGGACTATAGATGTGCTTTATCGTTTATACCTTCTTAATCATCGAAAACTGTGATTAAACTCATGAAAAGACATAAAACACGACGTTTAGTACCCTTAGGACGAGTTTATTACGTTTTCCCGAAACAATTATTGTTTACCGTAATAACTCTTAATGGAGAACAGCTTAACACAATCCTTCCTACAATTTAAAATGTAGGCAACTTTCTTTTATGTGTCCTTCGTTATCAATTCTCAAGGTGTTCCTACATCTAACATATGAACATGTACGCCGTCCCAGGTGTAGCCGGGCGGCGTAATGGAGCCCATTAACAAATGATTAATTCCCTGTAATGTTTGTTTGAAACACCCATTGTGACTTTGTAACGAGGTGTTTACTGTACGTTCATGATTGTTGGTTATCGGTGTTGACCAGGCAACCGACAAGTACTGAAAACAGTCTGAATAAAAAGGCCAACAAAATGTAAAGTGCTACAATCACAACGAGAAAAACAAAAGTCGGATTGCGTGATAAAATTTTAATTTACTTATTATATTTAAGAGTAAAATAATGGTGTTTATTTTTGTGGCTTTTTAAACGCGGTAAACATAGCGAAGAGTCAGAACTCGTCGCTATGTTTACCGCGGTAATAAGGATTCTGTGTGATAATTATTTGTGTGCCGCATTTCATCCAAATTGGTATTTTTTGCATGAAAGTGTTTGCGTTTACGAACATCCAACATCCATACGTTCCTTTTTATAGTATGGACGTAGCAGATGAGGCTGCAGCCCACCTGACGGTAAGAAGCTACTGCCACCCATGGACATCTGTAATCAACCCTAGGTAAGATCAAAGTCTTACCTAAGATTAAACATGAGTTGCTACCCCTGAGGAACAAGATAGAATGCCTAGGAAAAATATGTCTCCCTTACTACACCCTTCACATCAGAACACTACAGCGCATAACACTGCTGTTATTAGGCAGAAATAGGTGTGGCGGTGGTGCTTCCGGAGTCGAACCACAAAGAGGCCTACCACCTTCGTTCTCATAAGATTTCGCCCTTATAATATTAACAGTAGGTATTTTTAAGATGTGATTATTAATTATTTTTTGCCTGCAGGTAACCTGCTTGTAAGTGGCCACTGCCGCTCACAGGTATCTGTAATCAACCATTAATAAGATCAGATTCTTATCTAAGGTTAGCCGCAGATGCGTAGCTATCCCTTAGTTGGAACGCCTCGGATAAGTGACTTCCTTCTGTGACCATAAAACAGCAGCACATAAAACTGCTGTTATTAGACAGAAATAAAATAAAATTTAAATATTTTACGGAAATAACATAAATTACACAAATTACGTGTAGATTATACTTATGCTGAAAAGACGTAAATAAGCCACGACTTTTCTATTTAGTATAGAATTATGCTGAAGTTATAACGAACTAATGTTTTAACACTTTTGTTTTGTGTGTTTGTTTAACTTATAAAGTTATTGGTTTGGTTGGTAGCTAATTAAGTTATGATTTTCTTATGAGATATAAGTTTTTTTTTAGTATGGAAGTAGCAAACGAGCATGCAGACTAAGATGGAATGCCTCGGAAAAGTATGTCTCCCTTACCACACCCTTCAGACCAGAACACAACAGCGTATAACACTGCTGTTATTAAGCAGAAATAGGTGTGGCGGTGGTGCTTCCGGAGTCGAACCACAAAGAGTTCTACCACCTTCTACACAAGTTGTAAACAAGCAAGCAGTCCACCTGATACTAAGTGGACACTGTGATCCATGGACATCTGAAAGCAACTTCATGTAGATAGTACCCCTGTCTAAAGTAAATTACAGATGCATTGTTACTCTCGAGAGCTGAGATAGTCGCCACATATGAAACTGAACCGGCCACCACATCGTTCCAACGAAACGCAGAACTGCTGCACACTAGAAATAGGTGAAGCGGTGGTACCTACCTCCCTGATCGAATCATACTCTGAAAAACTGAAATATTATTAGCACTTATCTTTTTTAAATTTCAAAACCAAAACTGTTGGTGGAAGGTTTTAACGTTATTATTAAAAATTCATTAAAGCTAACTTTAAGTATTTAAATTTTCAGCGAAGTGCCTTCTAACGAAAGGGCTTTACTAAGTGTTAAATATTATAATAAACTGCGGTTACTACACTTCATCTATGTACAATAGTTGTCAGACTTGTCTTGCGGCTTGTTTTATTAATTCAAAGTTTAAACTAAAACCAAAACAGAAATTTCCAGTCAAAATTAACAAGTTTTCGCATGCAAATGAGTCTAGACCGTTACTACAGACTATGTACCTTAGCTAATCCCGAGTGGCGCTCCGTCAGAATATAACTCGACCACTGACGCCATGGAAACTGTTAATGGACATGTTTCATAGTGAAGTGGTAACTATAAGCAATAATACGTAAGTACTGTTTACCGGGTGAAAGAATGAATGTAGTGCGATCAGGAAGGCACCACCGCCGCACCTATTTCTAGCGTGAAGAAGTTCTTGCGTTTCGCTGGAAGGGTGTGGTTTCCTGTTCACTTATATATAAGGCGACGATCTTAGTCATCGGGAGTAGCAAGGTATGTTTGATCGATTTTATGTACTTCTGTATTATACTAACCTAACCTAGCTGTAAGTTTTCCTTACAAATAAATAAATAAATAAAAAGACTTTAGGTGGAACCCCTGTTCTAAATGAAATTACTTCTAGATGTCCATTGGCGGCAGCATCACTGATGAATGATATGATGAATGATAAATACAAAAGTTAAACAAACCAACACAACACTTCGGTACTTCTGTTGATTTTAAGCCATCAGTCTCGATTTTAATTATTGCAACTGAGAAATATTTACGATGCCTCTGGCCATTACGATTTTTTTTCAAGATTGACGTGGCTAACGAATGTCTGTTTGCTACTGCGGTACGAGGTCATTAGTGCCTATTTGTTACCAACTCCATATAGAACAAGGGAAGGAAAAACATCTACCGGAAGCTTATACCATGCTGTAAAAGGTCATTTGTGCCATGCATATCTGTAATCAACTTCATATAGAACAAACGTACGAAAAATATCTACTGGAAGCTAATACTAGAGGCTTTGCGACTAATGAGGACTTATGTGGTCGCCTTTTGTAACACAGCCGCCATCCTCACCCTTTCACTGAAAACCAAGAACTGCCTCTAGAAATAAACGATTTCCGATCAAATTCTACTAGTTCTACTAATTTTTTCTGCTAAATCGCTTTGGAATAGTTGCAGCAAAGACATGATAGTGGTGGGGAAAGACTCTAGCAGGTGCACGTATTAATAGTTTTGGGGAAATACATGTACCAGTAGGCACTTAGTCAGTATCGTAGCTACACGGGGCAGTGCTCCAGGGCCCTCAAGCGTAGGGGGCCCCTGGAATCTGATTTACACACAAGTCATTAGACCAGAAAATAAAACGTCGCCTTTTCTCCACCGCACCATTCGCTGAAGGATGAAGTTCCACAAAAACTGGACTCATGCCGGTCCTCCACGGTTCGGTTTGCGATCTCGGCCACGCCATTGCCACGGATGTGCAAGATGTGGAATGAACTTCCTCCAAAAATATTTCAGGACTGTTATGACATGGGGCTCTCGAAATAGGTGTGAAAAGAGCTCTCCTTCATAGCCGGTGAGTCTTAGGAAAAAAAGTATTTATACCTTTTTTATAAATAATTTTATGATCTACAATTTTTGTTAGAAATTATTTTATGATAAAACTTACCGTTTCAGTGAAATCTCCAAAAAATTTTTTTGAACTCTGACCCTAAATAACTTTTTTCCCTTTTTATGTACCGGAATTATGGGGAGTTTTAAAATTATATTTTTTAACAATTTTACCCATTTTTAGCTGAATGGGAATTTTTGTAACTTTGAATGTCTAGATTTACCGGACTATAGGATTTTTCTCTCATATTCGGAGTATTGGTTTTGTTGGGGCAATAGTTGTATTTTGCATCAGTGCAATTGGTTGCCTAGTAGTTGTCGGAAAATACTCGTACCAGTAGGCACCTAGATGTAGTTTAGATGAAAGACTTGTGCCAGTAGGCACCTGGTAAAACTTATGGGGAAATACTTGTACTTATAGGCACCTGCTCGTAGTTGTGGGGAAAAAACTTGTACCAGTAGGCACCTACTGGTAGTTGTGAGGAAATACTAGTACCAATAGGCACCTCGTAGTAGTTGTGGGGAAATACTAGTACCAATAGGCACCTCGTAGTAGTTGTGGGGAAATACTAGTACCAATAGGCACCTCGTAGTAGTTGTGGGAAGATACTTTAACTAGTTGGCAACCAGCTCGCTCGTAAATTAATGCTCATGTCACGTAATTATTGATCCGTAAAAAATAAAGAGTCACACCATGACGTAAGTGGGATTCATTCTTTAGTACACATCAATGTCGCGTTGTATTGAAAATAGTAAAGAGGTTGATGCCCCCACTTTCACTTTGTTATATGACTCGTATAAAATAATTTAAATATCGATAATATGTACAAATAAGTTAAAAAAGAATATATAAACGCTCTTTTTAAACAAGCTCTGTTAACAGCGACCATATTATGATACGTGCGGATATTTTGACACCTATAAATAGCGTAAGACATTCACCTTTGATAAGACAAGTGCCTTACACCGAAATATACGTCATACGTATTATTAGTATGTACCGGTCATAACGACACAACGTAAGGTTAAAGTGTCGCTTCTGGAAGAGGTGCATATAAGGCTCTATCTTCATTATACATATTACAAATTTACTTTTTAAAGTCTGATCGGTACTATGATATTTTTACCCGACTGCGTCAGAAGGAGGGTAATTTTTCTCGAGTGTACGTATGTATGTTTATATGTATGTCCATTTCTTTGGCACGTGCTACAGCCCAAACGGCTTAACTAGGGCTAGGCTATACATTTTTTGAAAATGGCACCTAAAAATAGGGGAAAGAGGGGAGGGGAATGGTGACTTTTTTATTATAGGCACGACAATATGGGTATCAAATGAAAGTTATTAAAAAGAACATTTACAACATACATATTACATACATATTATAAACATATAAACATACGGCTGGAGTCACTAACCATCAGGTGGACTGCATGTTCGTTTGCTACTTTAATGTGATAAAAAAACTTATAATAACATTTGATACCCAAATCCAGAACATCTATCCAGAATATCTATCATCTAAATTAATCATTCAGATATTGCCTTGCATCAAACCCGGATCCCACTGCATGTTTCAGACTGCTATCTTAGTCATCAATTGCTAATTCTTTTCTAATTTCTGATTTATACATGTGTTCTGTCAGTAATAGAACCTGAAAGTGTGTGTAAAGTAAACATATAAGTAACGGCATATCATCTCCACCAAGCAACTTTTAGTCTCTTTATATGAATGAATTCCATAACATACACGTTTCTCTATTGACACCGTTATTTTGAGTTCCATGTCCGCAAAACTAACGGTTTGTAAATAACTGATTCGCTTTATTTCCGTAAACATCTTTCAGATCTAACCCCTATTACGTTGGGAAATTCGCTATTTCCTATTACCAGATCTTTCTGTTATAGTAAATATTATATAATAGAATAAAAATACAAAAGAAACATCATCTAAATATAGAATTGTAATACCTACAATCGTACTACAACGTATTGCTTCTCTCGAGGGTTAAGAGGGAAGCGTCAAACGCGTCGGCTGGCAACCTCAACCTCCCACCGAAATGCAAAGTCTGCTTCAAGCTAATAATCAAATCCGGTATACCTTGCTTGTGGTAAGAGGAGACTAAAACCCAACGTTCTTCGGGGGCGGTAAGGGGGCTTCTGGGTTTGCGAGCGGTAAGAGTGGGAGCTCGAACCATCTAGTCAAGTGACGCAGGGCAGGACGGCGGCATGTGTGGTCGCAGGCCGTCGTAAAGAACAGAAAGCATGGTGAACGAAAACGCTCACCAGGGAAGAGCCCGGAAGGGGCATCACGCTTGGAGGACTTCGGTTGCCATCCGATGCAGATCCCGGAGTACTCCACGCAGCGCTGAAGATGGCCACCTTGGGGTTTTAGTGCGGTAAAAATCCCACATAACATAGCGTTGCTACCCGGCGTCGGGTGCCTTATGAAGGTTTCCCCCTTGAAAAATAACTTATGCTACCTTGTAAACCTTGAATATTATTCAAGAATACGTTGTATAATAATAATAATTATGTGTTGATATACTATGTTTCTACTTTTGCCTTGAAACAGTATGATTGTTATTTGGACAGTTGTTTGAAAAAATGGAAGGCAAGATTCAGTTTTGCAACGCAATTCGTTGGAACGTTTACTGGCGACCGAGCCTAGATTCATCCATTTATTTGTAAGTTAACGATAAAAGTACTATTCGATACAGCAATGGGTAAATATCATTTTTTATTTTTGTGCTTGGTCTATTTAGATTAGACCGTGTGATTATGGTGACGACGCGCGTGGCGGAGCGGTCACCATGCCGGTCTGACGCGCAGTGGGTAACGGGTTCGATCCTCAGTCAGACACACATCTGAATAATGAATTTAGATTTTTGTTCTGGGTCTGGGTGTTTGGGTATTCGTCTTTGTGTATGTCCATGGCAACCACGACACAGCAGAAAATTCTAGTGTGAGGCTATGAGTGTAGAAAGCGTTTATTAAAGCGTTTAGCGCTTATTATTTCAGTAAGTGTGTTTTATGGATTTTAAATTTTATTTATTACACGTTTTTTTGAGAAATTAGAGGTAAGTCACTTATTGCATATACTTAATGCATAACGGTAAAAAGCGATAAATAATATATTTTATCAAAGTTTTGACGAAAATATTAGGACAAGCCAAAATATAATGAAATCGTGCCAAAATTTTAAATTTGTTTGAAATAATTTACAACGACTGATATTTACATAAGGATTGGATGTTGTTTTTATCAGAGCACAAGACGAATTTACTCAGACCTACCGCGGTGAAAGATGCCTGAATAATTATTATGAAATTATAATTTGTTGAGTACCTAAGAGCTCAAGTTACACTGTTTAGTTACAAGGTTAATGTACATAAGATAATTAGGTTTAGTGATGATACGAAGATGTTACAATAACGTGTATTGTTCAGTAGCAATTTAATAGTTCGTGTAATATGGTGTAAATAGAAAGTATTACGTTTAATTTATCTTGAAATTAAATATGAGCGAAGTGAACTTACCCGCGCTCGCCGATGAAGGTATGTACAAATTTGCGATTTTTATTGAAAATGACCATATTGGAATAAAATATGTTTGTTTATTACACATTGAATAATGTTCTGAATGTACCTGTATATTGGTTAAAAAGAAATACATTAAATGCATGATATTTTTTTTCCCGACTGCGTCAGAAGGAGGGTAACGTTTTTCGAGAGTATGTATGTATGCGTGTATTTATGTGTATATGTATGTCCTTTCTATGGCACGCGCTACAGCTCAAACGGATTGACGGATTGTGACGTAAGACATATCATTGGTATCGTCTCAGTTTGCAAATTGACTATATAATTTAAAAAATGGCGCCTGCGAATAGGGGAAAGGGGGAGGCGACTGTTTTTTTCACGACAATATGGGTATCAAATGAAAGATATTAAAAAGACTATTCTAAAAACATACATATTATAATATAAAAAGTATTTGACATACTTACGTATTTGACCATTATGACGAAAACTCATATATGACGTTAAGTTAAATATATCGTTATGAAGAAAAAATCGCTTTAATTTAAAAATTTTTAACATTTTTAACAATGTTACTAGATATATGCAACAATTTCCTGATAAGGTAAAAACATCAACTCGTTCCTTGTTTCAGCACTGGTGAAAGTTTACTTTCCTATGTTTACGTATGTTACGATTTCCACCTAATAGAGCCATTTTAAGTCGAATAGAAGGCTATGAAGATGTTAGACGATTATTAGGTGATTAATGCAATTTTCTTTACGCTGAAACACGTCTCATTTCTTAATCAAACATCACCGTTCAATCAAGCGAAAAAAATGTATCTATGCATTATTGATTTTATATACCTAATTATTTAATGTTGACGACTCACGTGGTGGAGCGGTCACCATACCGTTCTGACACGCAGTGGGTCCCGGGTTCGATCCCCGGTCAGGCAGACATCTGAATGATGAGTTTAGATTTCTGTTCTGGGTCTGGGTGTTTGTGTATTCGTCTTTGTGTGTCCATGGCACCCACGACACAGAAGAAAATCCTAGTGTATCCTAGCAATTTTGTATGGTGTTGTCGTAACTTAAAAAAGTACACAAGTAAATATGCACTTTTTTAAGCAGCATAATTTATTTCATATACTTACTTTTATGAGACTTTCCAGTAATCTATGGTTATGTTTAAACCATTAACTTAGATATTTTCGAAACACTTTGCTAGCAAAAGCTTAGTATATTCTCGTGTGCAAAAATAAAACGAAACAAATACTTACATATTTTTTAAAAATTATATTCAAATCTAAACTCGTGACTTAAATCAATATTTGTAGTAATCATGTAATATAAGCAGAGTGTAAGAGTCTGAGATAAACCCTAAAAAAATATTTTATTAAACAAAAAAGACCAAAAATTGTGAACGAATCTAAAATAGGCCGTGCAATTACATTTTTGGAACTAAAAACGAACCTGCAATTAGGGGCCCCCGTAATTCGGGAATACGAACAGTCATTCTATTTCCGGATACGAGGGAAACCGATTTTAAAATTCCCAAAATATCGCAGCTGAAAATCTGGATTAGGTTTTAAATTGGCGTATGAGAATGCAGTTCATCTGTTGTAAATAGAACACAGATGCACGAATACACATAAAAGACAAAAAATATAAAAAAAGTAAAAAATATAAAATTGACATGACATTTGTATGTCATTGTCGAAATATCAAAACTATGTAAGGTAAATAACGCCGCTAGATGTCAGTTTATCCTATTATTACGTAAATCAGCTTTAAGGAACTCAAGATGGCATCCGGCTGGCCAATATAACGACTATTTGCACCATTAGAATTTAACAAAATACTCGACAATCCGAATGTCGCGGATATATGTTGTCGACTCGAAATCAATTATTTTTTATTCTTTATTATTTAGGTTAGGTTTCAATCGAGTCTACCGTACCTCTTGACGGAATTATAATATAGATTTGATTTGTTATCAAAACTCGCAATCGATAAAGCATAGAAAAATATGTTTTAAATCAGTATATAACATTCGCTTAATACTTCTGGCCCTTAAGGTAAAGCCAGTGACGGAAATTTCACTGCAAACAAAATATAACAAAAGTGTCTACAAAACTGTCCGCGCGGTGATGGTAACTGCCACTTCGCACCTTATTTAGTGGTTACGCTTCTAAAAACGGCTAGGCATATAGGCCAATATAACCGAACAGCTAAACCTAAAAATATGTATATCCAGTTTTCGCGTTATTTTAATTTTGTATTAAAAATAGATGTACTAAAACGCTAAAAGTGGATTATTATTGAGAGAGAGAGATTATTATTTAGTCCAATAAGATAGTAATGTCATCGTCTCCTTATTGTCCCAATTCTGAACTGTATCGTCTCCAAAAAGATAATAGTTTTAATTTGACGACCCGCGTGGTGGAGCGGTTATCATACCGGTCTGACACGCAATGGGTCCCGGGTTCGATCCCCGGCCAGACAGACATCTGAATGATGAGTTTAGAT
>MOOZ01000226.1:230704-242317 GCA_002930495.1 Cecropterus lyciades | reverse complement strand
ATAGTTGTGGCAGTGGTACCTCCTCGGTCGAACTACACTGGTTCTACCACCTGGTAAAAATACCTAATGTTTATCATGTTTAAACAAACGAATACGGAAATAGACTCAAAAACAGTAATTTTAATAAAATAAATGAAAAAAATGTTTAATAAATGAAAAACATGAATTGTGATGTTAGTCAGTGCGGTTACCGCTTTGACTATTTTTTTCAAATATCAATGCATTACTTTATTTTCATTAGTCAAATTTGTAATACCTACACTCATACACGTTTCACAAATATTTTTAAATCGATTGACATAATTATGATGTTCCAATAAAAATATGAGTTCATGGCTTTTGTCTATACATAATAAATAAATTGAAATTTATTAATAAAGACATACTAAAATTCTAATTATCCTTAACTCAAATCATGCCATTTAAGTATGGAAGTCAAAAATCACAGCAAATTAAAGTCAAATTACTAACAAGAACTGCGTTACACGGAATAGCTGTAAATTATTCGGTATCCGTAAGTAGGTAATAAGCTAGAGCTGAATAAATTGAATTCGAATGAGTATACTTTAGAATTGATTATAAAACGCTTTCTACACTCATAGCCCCACAGTAGAATTTTCTCCTGTGTCGTGGGTGCCATGGACACACAAAGACGAATATACAAACACCCAGACCCAGAACAGAAATCCACTCTTCATTCAGATTTCTGTCTGGCCGGGGATCGAACCCGGGACCCACTGCGTGTCAGATCGGTATGGTGACCGCTCCGCCACGCGAGTCGTCAAATTTATTTACTTACAAGATTATAGACTTGTCTTATCAGATTTGTTACGAAACTAAGGTGTATATAAATATTTTCTAAAGGTGGGGTTAAGTGGTCACTGCCGCCCATGCTGATCTGTAATCAATCCCAAGTAGGGTTGAAGTTTTGTAAGAAGTAGATGTCAGATGCTATATTATCTGAGGATTAAGTTGAAATGCTTCGCTATAAGTCTCTTTTCTACGTTTTTTAATCAAGATACGTTATTTTATAACTGCTTATAAGGCAACAATAGGTAGGCATCTAATAGAGCCACGAAGACTCATACTTTAAAACTATTTTTTTTGCAATGCAAACCTTTATGTCTTAGTTGGGACGCACTTTTAATAAAGTATTTTAATACTAATAATAATAATACAATAATTTATTTTGGACTTTCATCCATAAATTGGTTAGTAACATTGAAATACTTAAGACTAATGTTCGTAAAATAAAATCGAAAATGACCTAACAAAAATAATCTAAAAATAACCTAACACAAATAACCTAAACGCTTTACATCTTTGCTGAAAGATGTGCCGGGCCCACATGCAATGCAGTCCAGTGCTTCTTTTGTTATGCCTTCCCCCTTTTGATTTATTTGGCGACCCACGTGGCGGGGCATCAAATTAGTGTGACACGCAGTTTTGGGTTCGATACACGACCAGACAGATATATTAAGGAAGCATTTGGATTTCAAGATTTCTGTCCTGGGTTTAGGGTTTTTGTGTTTTCTTGTTTATATATATCCATGACATACCTTATATATACCCATGACACAGAAAATCCTAGTATGGGTCTCTGAGTGTAATTATTGATATAACGTACTGAATATTAACTACATGTACATGCTGGTAGAACCAGTGTAGTTTGACAGGGGAGTTACCTCCGGCGCACCTGTTTCCAGCGTCAAGCAGTTCTAGCGTTTCTGTGGAATGATGTGGTTGCCAGCTCAGTTATATAAGGCGACCAACTTAGTCCTTGTGAAACGCGCATCTGTGCTCGACTTCAGAAATAACTCCTGTTCTTTTTTTATAGTATGGAAGTAGTAAACGAGCATGCAGCCCACCTGACGGTAAGTGGCTACTGCCGCCCATGGACATCTGTAATCAACCCTAAGATCAAAGTCTCACCTAAGGTTCACCACAGATGCGCTGCTAACTGAGGACTAAGATGGAATACCTCAGAAAAGTATGTCCCCCTTACCACACCCTTCAGACCAGAATACGACAGCGCAATACACTGCTGTTATTAGGCAGAAATAAGTGTGACGGTGGTGCTTCCGGAGTCGTTTTATATACCACCTTCATATGTCCTGTATGAAGTTGCTTACAGATGTCCATGGGCGGCATTACCATCAAGTGGACAGCAGCTCGTTTGCTTCAATCTGATAAAAAAAAAAAACATAATAACATACAAAAAAATAACATTTCAATACTTTTACTATTAAATTATCTTAATTTGTGGTAAAACAATATCATAAGTGACTAAAATACCTGAATATTATACTGCGTAAAACGATAATCATTATTCGCTATCAATATTTCGATGTCGTTATTATATGATCGTACTCGTATCATTATTAAAATAATTATCACAACAGTATTCATTTCATATGAAATAATATTTAATTGAGTAAAATTTATTAAGCGCGCAGTTACAATAACTATGTATTTTAAATACGTTTTATTCAATTATTTATTATTTTAATTCCCTATTTGTGTTATTAAAGAACAACTATTGGCTGTTAATTATATCTATTTCACTAAATAGATTATATGAAGGTCGTGTATATTTGAATGAGAGATAAAGAAATGTGGATTCTGTAATAATAAGTATTTTATGACGCATTATTTTTTGCAATACGGAAGTAACCAACACCATACGAGATAAAGTCTTAGTTGAGTTGAGTAGGGGGGTAACATAGATATGAAGGTGGTGCTCCAAGATATACATATATGAGGCGGCAATCATATTTCTCTAGGTTAACAACGCATCTGTGATGTGTCATGATCGACTTCAGAATTCCCTGTTCTACATGAAGTTGTTTACCGATGTCCATGGCAGTCAGCACTGACCATCAGGTGAACGTCAAACTCGTTTACTTCTTCAAACTGTTAAAAAATAAGAAAAGCAGATGTAACTGTAAATAAAATTAATATTTAAAGTTAGCCAGTCGAGCCATTAATTGGTTTCGTGGAATCACTTAGTCAAAATGGAAAATTTGATAGCTTACTTAAAAAACCCATTGTAAGTAATGTGTATCCTTCGCCTTTTAAGTTTATAGTATTCATTACAACGGTTATCAAGACATGGAACTTTCGGCATAGAAAGCGAAATATTAATACATAGTATTTATAACTTCTTGAAGAATAACAATTATGTTGACCTAAGCTCAACAACAATACAGTAAAAGAAATTTGGTTACAGCTTATTGACATATGATAATAAGGTTGTAGAGACATTTAAATTTGGAAATAATATGATAATAAAATTTACATACTACTGTTTAAAAATAAAAGTTTTTGTGAAAACATTAAATTAGTAGACGAGTATAATAATATAAGACATACGTATATAATTAATATGCAATTTAATATCTTAAAAAGTCAAACGTCTACGTATCACAGTTCATGAGATACAGCCCGGTGACAGACAGACGGACAGCGTCTTATTAATAGGGTCCCGTTTTGACCCTTTAGATATGGAACCGAAAAAAACTATGAACGACTAGCCAGTCCTGCATTCATTCTGCTGTGGAAGTACATATATATCCATCCAGGCCATAATATTTCAATAACTGTATTTTATTTATAAATAATAATAAAAGTGACGTAAACATCATACTAAGAAGTACGTTTATATATATTTCATTGGAGACCTTACTCCAAAAGCACCCAATAAATTTGATTGAACATTTTATTGAACCGAGGCTAAAAGCAAAAAAATACTTAAAGGAAACCATTTAATAAATCCAATCCAACGATATATTTCAGGCACTGAGGCTTATAAAATGATCTGCCATCTAGCACTCGGAGAATTCATATAATCCAACATCCCGGGAAATTCTCCTGAGCTGTTACTCACAATTCTGTACGTTTGCTTGGATTCTTCCCGCTTTATTAAATACAATTCTCTATACGTGTCACGCCAATCTTTCTCCTCACTTTTACGTTCGAGAAAATCAGAAAAATCTCGTTCGTAAAGACGGTACCACAGACGATCATCATTTACAATGTCGTACAAGCGCTTACAAGATTCGGCAACATTTAGAACACTTCTCACATCCAAATCTAGAAGTATCTGTTGAATGGCATGTTCTGGAAGACCAGGAAGATTACAGCTCGGATATCCGTGATGATTCATAATCGCACATTTTGCTGGTGTAACTATTTTATTAGTAAAACTATGGGAAAGCTCTTGATAATTAGTGAAGTGCGATGCTACACCAAGTGTTGATACTGCTATATACCTATTTACATTTAAACAAAGAGAAAACGCTCCATTTTCAATATCGGGAATAACAGCGTTAATTAAAATGGCATCAGATATAGGTATACCGATAACTTTCAGTGGAGTCTCTGTGAACCCGTTTAAAATGAACACGACCTCGTAAATTGTAGATCTTTTGTCTTTCAGAGACAATATGTAATCTATTACGCTGATAGCACCTTTATCTAAGCTTTTTAGTTGCAAGAAACCATTTTCTTTCATAAAAAGAAGCAATAAAGCAAAGAACAGGTTCCGTTTAAAACATTCAGGTTTGATTAATGCTTCAATCAAAGTGGTTATTGTTTGGCGAAATTGGACCGGCATTTTTTCATCTGTGCCCTTTTGTGTATAGTTCCAATCCATTATTGCTGTTAATGTTTTTGTAGATTCATTATGACTATCCGTATCCATAATTTAGTTGTCAATTTGACATTGACGCAACATTGTCTCCTTATTCTTTGTTTTCATAGTATAATGTATTTTACTTCATACAGCCAAATATCAAATACGTCATACGTACAGAATACTGGGTTTCCAAGAATTGCTTTCAATTATTTGTCATAAATATAAAAAAACGTATTAATTAATATTTATTTCTTTTTCTCCCTTTACAATTTAATCTCTTGATTTATTATCCTCGATATATTGGGTTCAATCAGAATTCTAACTAAACATTGTGATTTAGTTTTGTCCCCATTAATGTCATTCATGTTTTTAGTAATTAAATATTGTAAAACAAATTACAGGATGTTACAACAGTAGCAAAAAAGATAGTCGTTAATTACACGAATGAAGTATGACATTTTTATCGCAAACATGTAAATAATTCGTTATCTTAATTACACGTTAAACATTCGTATAAATTAGCATTACGTATATTACATGCTTTATATTATTTTGATAGCAGTGATAGCCCAATAGTTGAAACTTGGCCTCATAATCGAGTGTCCGAGGTTCGAATCCCAGGCAACATTGATTTTCCTAAAATTATGAGCGTATTACAAAATTATGCAGTGATACATAATTTTGTATTGCATTTAATTTAGTATTTGCAGTAAATGAAAAAAAATTGAGGAAACCTATAGTACTAGACAAATGATTGAGAGTCACCCTAAGAGTTCTCTAAAAAAAAGACCAATACCTACAAATTCAACAGCGTGGTGGATTACGACTCTCATTCTGAGAGGCGACCCGTGCCCAGCAATGGCACAGTAGTAGATTCACAAAGGATAATTTTGATAGAGCAGTGACTTCTGTCTTCTTCTTTCTGTCTCTTCTATAAAACTATAAGTATTAGCTAAACATATTTAGGGAGTTACGAGACTGATTATAATTAATAACTAAAACTGCATCATTTGATTTAAATATCTGAATATGTCACCTCTATATCGTCGTGTATGAGTTTAACAATGGAAGTGAATAATAAAATAAACAGTTCCGAAAACATAAAAAATGATTTCTTATAACAGGCATCGAATATGAAAAAAATCAAAAGAAAAAAACTAGGATATATATCACTATAATTACATATTTCCTTTATATTTCTGTATTTAAATGTACCTGCATATTTTCCGCAGTGGGCGTAAATTACTAAAACACAGTTTTTTTTATACGTTTAAACTATACAAACGTTTATACCGGCTATTTTATAGCCGGTATTTAACAACTCTAGTAGCCTTTTCACTGTTTAATAAAAATATTTAGTCTTTAAATCTTAAGTTTATTTCATCAGTCTCTATATTATCCACGGAAGATACTTACAACATTTTAAATTACATAATAGGTAATACTTTTATTTTTAGATTATCATTACAATAATATCTGTTCAAAAGAAACTTTTCAATCCAAATACTTATTATCGAAAAGACGTTGCACTAACGTCCTTAACAAACGACTTCAATTAATCTTTATTTCGGTTCCATTCGAATGTTTCCACTTTTATACAAAAACATTCTTGATAAATAAATGCGCTATCACCGAGGCGCTATTTGAGTCGTTTGGTGCATCAGTGAAATATGTAGCCAATTAATCCGGCACTGAACTTTGAGACTGTTATTAAAATAATTGAGACCGTCAATGGGTCGGACAGTAACTTCGAAACAATTAATTGACGTTCACATTTCAGTGGCTGAAACTGGGATACTATTCACTTTTGTCAGTCGTTCTTGTAACTTTTTACAGTTACTGTGTAATTGTTTACGATTACTGTGTAATTATTTAAGCTTACTGTGTATTTTTTTACGGTTACTGTGTAACTGTTTATAGTGACTGTGTAACTGTAATTGTAGAAACCTGTGTGTTCTATTCTGAAAGGTCAGGAGTAGCAGCGCATGTATGGCCTACCTCCAATCTTATCGGAGGATGATTACAGATGTCCATGGATGGTACTGCTATCAGATAGACTGCTGTTCCTTAAGCATTTAAACTCTTTAAACGTGTATACCTCATGTTTAACTTTATTGTTCTTCTTTTAAATATAGGTGAAACATGACCCATGGTTCGGCTCTAAAGGTTCCATGATCACGCAAAATATTTAAGACAGCTCTTAAATATTTTGCGTGATCATGGAACCTTAAGTCCTTGCTTGTTATGTGTTGAAAAGTGGGGTTGGCATGAGATTCAGTAACATAAGGCTGTTTAGATTATTCTTATCATTACACTTTAAAGGTAGCGATTCTTCTTCTTCTTCTGTGGTTGTTCCTTATTATGAAATAATTCGTACGAAGGATTTGTCAATTTCATAAAAAGTAATATAGAACTTTTATATGTAAAACTATAGTCACAAAGATGAATGATCTCTGCAGATAAAAAAGAACTATTTAAATGAATAATAGAAATGCATGGTTTTAAAATTACTTTCCTGTAAGTACTGACATGGAAATGCGAGAGTTGGATTGAAAATCTACAAAACCAGTTACAGGATTGTTCACTGAATCGAAAAAATCTGCGCCGGAAAACAAAGGCAATGAAATGCTCTAAACAGATTATTCTGCTTGTAATATTTTGGCGTTCTAAATTTATTATGAGTTTAAATCTCTATACCAGCGTTTATAAATTAATTTGAATGACGTGTTTATTATCCAATACTAAAAATATATTAGTACATTAGTAGATAATATCTGTCATTTGCGCCGTGGACACATAAATAGAGACTCCCAGAAACACTTTTATCTATAATAGCTGACTGACTCAGAGCTCATGACAGGCAAAACTGCTGAACCTAAAATTTAAAATACTTCACTTTGTTTCTTTCTATAGCGTTAATTGTCCCGAAAAGTACAAAAAAGGGCTTAAATTAGCGCTATTTTATTGTAAAATTAACGCGAACAAAATCGCAGGTATAAGTTATAAGTAACAATGTATCTCTTGTGATGTAGTTCTCTTTTGTGTATAGTGTTAAAATAAGATTGAGAAATTTTCATTGTTTATAACATGTGTCATGCATCGCTAATTAATTCGATTGACAGGAATCGATATCCGAAACTTAATCGGATTGAGTCGGGCCCGACGGTATGTATGTATGTATATTGTGAGTTCTGCAATAATTTATTTTGCAAATAGATCACGATTTTATATTAAACTAGCTGAGTCCCTCGGTTTTACCCGCGTTCAAAAAATGTAACTTGACATAGTAACATATAGGTGCGTTTAGAGCGCGCGCGGTTTCTTAGGTTTTAATTTTTTTATGCGGAACCCTCATTAAATTTTCTAAAATAGAAGTAGCCTAAGTTACGCCTTATGACATCAACTATCCAACAGTGAAAGTTCCATCAAAATTGGTTCAGTGGTTTCAGAGATTACCCAGAACAAACAGACAGACAGACAAAAAATTTAGTGATTGAGTTTTTGTTATCAGTATCGTATATACTTTCGTATGTATTTGGTAAAAAACTGTTATTTTTATATTACAAACAGACACTTCAATTTTATTTATATGTATAGATTCGGGGAAATACGTAGAACAGATTGTTTCATATGAATTGCTTCATTTGGATTCTAAATGAAGCGTTCGTTATCAAACGATAACTAAAACGAAAAACGTTCAAATATATTTTTATAAAAACATTCAAATAGTTTAGCCAAATGGAGAAAACTCGGCCTCTCAATCAAAGGTTAGAATCTGAACTACTGATTTTATACCCGACTGCGTCAGAATGTGTATATGTATGTTTGTTTGTTTGTATGTATGTCCATTTCTTTTGGCACACGCTACAGCTCAAACGGATTGACGGATTGCGACGTATGACATATCATTAGAATCGTCTCAATTTGGAAAGTGACATACGCTATATAATTTTTAAAATGGCGCCTGCAAGTAGGGGAAAAAAGGGGGGAGAGGGGCGGTTTATTTTTATTATCACAACATTATGGGTATCAAATGAAAGCTAGTCAATAGGCCATTCTAAAAATATATATATTGTAATACTTTTACTTGACTTTTTTGACAAAAACTTATATAAAGCCTTAAATTAAATCAAAAGTTGTGATTTAATGTAACGCTTAAGTGATGTGTGTTTGAAAAATTAATTATCCCTTCTTAAAGCTAAAGGAAAAATTTGCGAGGAAACCTACACACCTGACAGTTCTCTTAAGATAGTACAAAGATGTGTGAAGTCTACCAAATCTCACTTGGCTGGCTCGGTAGACTGTAGCCTCAAACTGTCTCATTCTGAGATGAGTCCCGTGCCTTGAAGTGGGACGTGTGTATGTCGATGAGCTATTTATTAGCAAACATATTGCAAACTATGTATCGGTCAAAGGAAAAACCACATTTAAACCAGCTTCAGTCGCCTTCAGTAATTTTCTAAACCATTCAATATTATAGTTTAACTATGAAGCTTTTTACAAGAACTAGATTCTTGAGAATGTTTCTTGCGTGCCCTGCGTAAACGGTGAAAGTTACGCAAAAAACATGTATTACGAAATGTATCCTTTTAAAATTCCTAAGAATAAGTTCGCGACAGCATATTATGTCTAGCTTTTAAGGTACTAATAACTAACTAACACTTTTTATAGTAATCAAATTGGTTCTAAAATAGTACATAATTTCCGAAGGTGTTTTAATAAACGTGATATTAACGCTTCCCTTTATTAAGTTATTTATCACTGGCACTTAATTTTGAACAAAATTATCATAGTTTTAATTAACTATGCAAAAATAATGGTCAAATAAGACGCGTGCTTTAATGTGGACGGAAACGGGAAGCGGGAGGGCGTTCGAGTCTCCTTGCAGCGATACGAATGTTTGAACCAAGGTACCACGCGCTCAGCTATTTTGATTTTGTAGGATTTTTCTATTGGGTTTTGTTTTCCTTATTTCTTTAACGTTTGTTTTTTTCTTAAAGTAGAAGATTGTTACTTATCTAAGTTCATAATATATTTAGTCGTATTTTTCAATTTAAATTTTTATTACGTTTCCTTTATTAGATAGTATTTTTATTATTAGATAATACTTTAAGGAAAAAAACGTTACACAGACGCACATACGTGCTTATCTAAATATATAATTTACTTGTGTAGGTTTCTTTTTATATTGAGTTTTGTTCTCTAATTAACGAGGGTGAAACCGCAAGGCACAGCTAGTTTTGTATTTAATGCAAACAGGCCTGTAATTAATTGGCATACGCGCAGCTCGTGCAGTTAATTGATCATTATCAATTGATATCGGTAACAAATTCTAAGCAAAACAATCAATCTCAGATACCTTGCTACCTGTAACCGGAGAACTACGAATCTCGCTTGGCGTTGCAAGCTTTAGCGTTGAGAGAATTTCAACAAAATCTCTACAATACTTAACGATATTTCGTGGCTTTTAAGAACAGATACATTTGTTTTTAATTCAATGCTGATTCTTGCGAAGTGAAAAGCGCTTGAAGGTAATGTTTTTTTTTATAAGATTGAAATAGGAAACTAGGAGTGCATGTCCTGGTCTCGCTATTCGCAGTTGGTCAGCGCGGTGGACTATGGCCTGAAACTCTCTCAATCTGATAGAAGATCCGTGCCTAGTATGGGACACTTGACGGTATGCAGTCCTGATGATAAGTGGTTACTGCCGCCGATGGACATCTGCTAGCAAATTTATTTAGCACAGGGATTCTATCTGAGTCTATCATAGAGGCATTGCTACTCCCGAGGACTAAGATGTTCGCCTCATATGATATTAAGCCGGCGACGACACCGAAACTCAAGAATTACAGCAATTCTGATAAAAGGTAAAAATGTATAGTCGTGTATTTCCAAAGTCGAATCGTGATAACGTTATACTAGCTCTTTTTTCTCGATTATTTTTGTAAGGTTTTGGGTAACATCATAAAATATAATACAATGAAAACACACATTAGTATCGCTATCATCTTTTATTTGTTTTGTCAATTCAAAATGATACGAAGGATGTTTATCAGGAAAATTATTTGCGAAGAATATAATACAAACAAAAGTAAAATTGTACCAATATAGTATTTGAGATAAAACAGGTCACATTTAAAAATATATATAAAATATGAAGTACTGATATAATATGTTAAATTTATTTATGCCTAATATATATATGTATATATATATATTCGGGGACGTCTTACCCTCCGGTCTCTCATATGCTACGGCTATGTCAACATAAGGGTGGTTGAGCAAGGATGTTCGGGCCTCGAGGGTCACCGTCTTTACCCGGGTAATTCTCTAGGAGATCGAATACCTCCCGGATCCTTAATATTTATACATAATAATGCAATGTTATTAAAAACATTGTAATATAATGTACAAATGTAAAAGATATCTACCATCCCCACTGTTTAGTGGATGGTTGGGACTTATGCCTAATAACAGCAGTGTTAAGCGCTGTGTTCTGCTCTGAAGGGCTTGGTAGGACATACTTGCCTGAGGCGTTTCAAATTAGTGCTTAGGAGTAGTGACGCGTCTGTAGCTAACCTCAAGTAAGACTTTGATCTTATCTGGGGTTGATTACAGATGTCCATGGGCATACTGCATGGACATCTGTAATGAAAAATCATGTCCATGTTATGAAAAAAATCTTTTTTACTCAAAGTCTCAAGTATTTCATTCTGTGTTCATTAGTGCGTCAGATATGTGTAAATATGACGTACAAATACAGGTCAATAAAGCATAATGCGTTGTTGGGCGTAACGCATACATACTTATATTGATCAAACAGTTTAGTCGACGTTTATGCGCATACAGTCAATCCAGTCGTTATCAAAGTATGTACTATCTTTTAGTTTCGCCTATTGACCGGTCGCCTGTAGTCACGAAACGATTTTTTAGTCGAGGCAAAACACATTGAAATGTCGGTCGATGGTTTTAAAACT
>MOOZ01000226.1:183266-194502 GCA_002930495.1 Cecropterus lyciades | reverse complement strand
TGCCTGCTGCTGTCGATCCGCGTGGCAGAGCGGTTACCATACATGTATGATAAGCGGTGGGTGCCGGGTTTGATTCCCGGCCAGACAGAAATCTGAATGATGAATTTAGATTCTGTTCTGAGTCTGGGTGTTTATGTATTCAGTCTTTGTGTGTCCATGGTACCCACGACACAGGAGAAAATCCTAATGTGAGGCTATGAGTGAAAAAAGCGTATGTTTTATCTCCTGGATTTTATGCTTTAGTCGTTCTATGACATCCGGGGTTAGGAGGGGATTAAGACAAACATCATCAGCACTGATTTTACATGTATATTAATTCACAATATTTCTGGATTTTAATCTTTTCCTTAAACTCAAAGGGTTAGCGGTCAGCAACCTTTTTGGCAACACGTAGTAATTATAGCTATGTGGGTTTTTGGCGAAAGGAGTCCCAAAAATTTGGCAGCGAAAAAACGGTCGTCAAGAAAAATTGACACAAAAAAAAAACGGCATCAAGAAAAATTGTCGGCAAAAGCGAAAAAATGGGTTGCCGACCGCTAAATTCAAGCCATAGTATCTACATCGAGCTGGCTGAAAGCAATTTGGATTTGAAGATGAATTAGCTGAAAAGCCAACGTTGCTTTGAGAATTAAGTTTCAGTCTTAAGAATGAATGAAACGATTCTAATTGAATGCTAATCACATCAATCTCAATCGTACCGTCAGTAAGAACGTGGGTATTTCTAATTTACTTACTTAATGAACGAAAAGAACTTTATTTAAGAAAAGAAAATAAAATAATTTCTTATTCGTTATTATATAATATATAATGCAATTAGCATCTCAATGAGAAAAAAATACAAAACTAAAGTACATAAATGCATGTGTTTATATAACGCTGATATAACTAGGCCGTGTTTTGGTTGCAGTGCTTAAAAACTTAGTAATAGGTTCCCGTTTTTACCCTTTGGAATGGAATGAAACGTACGTGTACTGTACGTAACCCTAAGGATTACAACGAAAAGATTGAGGTAAAAAAAGAAAACAAATAGATTATGGATTTAAAAACTTTCTCACACTTGCCTTTCTTACACGAGCGCAATATCGCCAAATGTTGTAGCAATATATGTGTAAAGAAATTCCTTTGTCGATTTTTTACCTGTAACAATAGAAATTAAATTATTTACTGAGAATAATAACACTTATAAAATAGTTTATTTTATTAATACATATCTGTAAAAATAACAACATTTAATTTTAAGTGTTTTTGTTGTGGAACAGTTACAAAATCTCCATATTTGACGACCCGCGTGGCGGAGCGGTTACCATACCGGTCTGACACGCAATGGGTCCCGGGTTCGATCCCCGGTCAGACAGACATCTGAATGATGAATTTAGGTTTCAGTTCTGGGTCTGAGTGTTTGTGTGTTCGTCTCCGTGTGTCCATGCCACCCACGACACAGGAGAAAATCCTAGTGTGGGATTATGAGTGTAGAAAGCGTGTGTTATTTATAAAAACAGGTCAATATGATGCCATGTCTACGAAAGATTATCTCTTTAAACGACAAAATAAGTATCAGTGATCTTAGTACTAGTTTATTACGTTTCTTTAATACAATCACTGTTTTTATTTATGTTTAACCCTATCAATGCGTTTGCATGGTACGGCCAAAAGCGAATACGTAAAAGTGCAATTTACTTTGCGATGTGCGGGCGATAAGGTAAGCAATCATTGTTACCTGACTGCGTCAGAAGGAGGATAATGTTTTTCGAGCATATGTAAGTATATATGTAAGTTTGTGTGTATGTATATCCTTTACTTTGGCACGCACTACAGCCCAAATGGCTTGATGGATTGTAACGTATGACATGTTATTAAAATTGTCTCAGTTTGCAGAGTGACATAGATATTTATTTTCAAAAATGGTGGTTGTAAAAAGGGGAAAAGGGGGGAGGGACATCATTTTTACTGTCACGACAGTATTTGTAATAAATGAAAGGTAGTAAATAGACAATTCAAATATTATGATACATATTATTATATATATATATACACACACGAACACCCACACACACATATATAATACTTTTACTTGATTATCTTGACTTTAAAACTAATTTACAGCGTTAAATTAAGTATATCATTTTAAACAAAAAGTCGTTTTAACAGTCGGGCTTTTTGTTTTCATATTTTAAGAACGTTACTAGTTTTGAAGTAATTAACCCATACTAACGCCACATTATTCGTTATAATCAAGCGCACAAAGCCATATTGCGATCTCTATGTACATAGGTCTATTGTCCGCTGTTGTGGTCGGTAAATGCGTAGTAGTTGAGGCATTGGTAAACTTCTTAGTAGACGGCCCCAAGCCAGTAATCTAATTTGGATGGAATAATGTAGGTTGATTCAAGTTAATTGTTTGGAAGGGTGCGTTTTGGAGGCCCTTTTTTCTTACTTTTGTAAGGTACCATCCCTACTTGGTACGGGTATTTTTACCTATTTTGTATTCATGAGTTAGATACATCTCGCAATAAATTCTAAGATTACATTGTGACATCTTTATAGGAGTATTATTAGTTTTTTTCATAAAAAGAGATCTTAATAATAGTACAAATGCGAAAATTTGTGAGGATGTTCGTGTGTTTGTTACTCTTTCGCGCAAAAATTACTGGTCATATTTCGCTGAAATTTGGCGAACAGATACTTTATAGCATGGATAAACAGATGTGATACTCATTACCGTGGTACAAGTGACCCGGGAGGAACCACGGGAACAAGCTAGTTTTGGAATAAGGAATATTTGCAAAAAAAGTATACCTACGATATTAAAAGTTTATAAAATTTCTAAAATATCTATGTGTCTGTCTCTTTAAAGGAAAGAAATGCATTTATAATTACAAGTTACAATTTTAAAATTTAAATTTCTATTTATTTACCGTTGTATAATATGTACCTTTGTTTAACGCTAGTGAAACCGCGGGGTGCTACTAGTATTATTACATAACTAAAGTATTACCCATATTATGGAGTTGATTTTGGCAAGGCATGGACATTCCAACCCCATACCGTAATGTTCGAATAAATCCTTAGAAGTTGCTTATATTGAGTTAGCTCTGTGTGTCTCTATTTCGAATCACACTATAACTTCCTTCCCAGGTGGTAGAACCAGTGTAGTTTAACCAGGGAGGTTCCTCTACTACACCTATTCTTGCGTTGAGGTGGAAAGGTGTCGTTGCCGGCTCACGTATATATGAGGCGACCATCTTTGTCATCGGGACTAGCAACGCACCTGTGATCGACTTTAGGAAGAACTCCTTTTCTATATGAATTTTCTTACAGATTTCCATCATGGGCGCAAGTAACCACTAACTATTAGGTTGATTGAATACTCTTTTGCTACTTCAATCAGATTAAATAAAGTGAAATAGTGTTTATAACTATTTTGAAAATTTATTCCGTATGGTGTCGATATCACTCCTCCCTCTGTTGCCGTCGATTTCGTAGTCGATTAATTGACAAATTCCAGGAGATGGGTTGCAACGTCTTGACTGTATTATGACAACACTCCCTACTGGTTGCCACATTTTCTCAGCAAATAAAGTATATGGCTATAAAAGGAAAAAAAAAACGTCGTTTCAAAGTAAAGGTTATTTTTTTCCTTAATTTTCCAATCCAAGGCAACCTTTAGGATGATGCGTGGTGGTGGTCAGTCAAAAAAAAAAGAAATCTAGATACTTGAAACTAGAAACGATCTTTGACATCTACGATTGTAAGATGACGATCAAAAAATGTCGCCGAATGTAAATATTGAATACTACCTAAGTAAGGTGGCTATAGAAACCTTGTAATAATAGAATGTTTGTTTTACACAAGAATGCTTACGACTAAACTTATTTTAATACATGATCAAGCAAAAATAAAGTATTTTGGTTTTTTCTTTTTTATTAAAGTTACCACAAATAAAGTACAATTCTTTATAATAAAGTCCTGGTAGCATTTCTACTCACTGTTGTCACCTTTGAATCGGCAAAACCCCCTACAGAGAAACTATGGAACTGATGGACCTTTTATTTAAACATTAACATATAAAGTAAATAATCTGAGTAAAGCCTAAAGAAAAATAACGCCAAGAAAACGGTACCACTGTTGTTTGCAATTGTCTTTTGTGGAGACAAAAGATTAAACAAATAAACTTCCAGAGATTAGTTTGTTTAGTACATAGTGCCATTGACTCTTAGATTTCGTTTAGATAAAATCGTTGATATTTTTCTCAGATCTTAAGTTAGGTCACGGTAGCGTTCTAAATTAGCTTCAAAGTTGTTTTATATTAAAGAGTCAGTAAGGCGATAGTCAGTTGAGTAAAATAAAAGTAGAAAAAGGTAAATTATGGAACTTCTGTCACATCTATTTCTGCCTTAAAACAAGCTGCTTATCTGCTGCTTTCTGCATTATGTCAAGCCCTGTTGTGTTCTGGTTTGATTGGTATGTTAAAGGAGAGACACGAGGCACTATAACTTAGTCCTTGGAGGAGGCGTTCCTACATAGTACTCAAAGGCTACTCGCAATGAAAATCAATAAAAAATTACAATGTCATGGAAAAATAACAGCTACAAGAAATTATCCTTGGTGAAAAATTGTCAATCATAATTTGTTGCTAATAGACGAACTGACCTTCTACGACATTGTGTTAATTAATTAGACAAGCTAATGTACCTGAATAATTCATACAACATAATAATGGATGTAGGTATGAACTCACAACAAATAAAAGTATGTACTTAATGATATCGCATACATTTGTTGACGGGTCGCACCTATTTGTGGGACATAAAAAAATTGTAGCTCACTCACATTTTAGAGTTTTTTACAACACGCATGTTGATTTCTAGAAGGTGGTAGAACTAGTCGGCTCTAGGAGGTACCACTGTCAATGTTCTGCCTTGGTGATACGGATGTTTGCTTAAACGACAACATCATGAATCATGATGATCATCATGAAGAACATCCATAGTATTATCAAATGGTGACCATTTTAGCATCTTGCTCATTTATTACCTAAAAAACAGGATCCCCTGTGAAACTAGCTGCATGACGACCTACGTGGCGGAGCGGTCACCATACCGGCCTGACACGCAGTGTCCTTGTAAATCCCTCCCACGACACAGGAGAATATCTTAGTGTGGCGCTATGAATGTAGAAAGGTTTTATATAATGCTGTTAAAATCATGATAATTGGTTGCATATAATCGCCGAATATACATACAAATATACATGGCCAATGAAAAGCTGTTCCCGTTAGGAAGCTTGTTAAAAAAGCAAATGAACTACGACTAAAAATTTTTAGATTAAAATACTACTGATTCGTTTTGTTTAATTAAGATACTACACGAGGCTTATAATGGAAAACAGTTCACGTAAAAATAAGCCTCGTTTTACATTTGTTTTACGTTTTACATAACAGTGGGACTATAATGGATCGACATTAGCAATGTCGATCCATTATATTCCCATTGCTCCTTGCAGAATGTGAAGGCCATACCGTCTACCGTGCTGCTCAAGTGGGAATTGGTAGACTTCATACAGCTCGCGGACTTTTTTAAATACCTCATGATAATTTTATTAACCGAAAAGCAGTAAAAATTATTTCTAATACGCACATCATTTTAGAAAAATCAGTGGTGCGTGCCTCGGATTTGAACCTCAGAGCATCTAAACGGCCAAGTTAATTCTCCATTAAGCTGTCACTGCTATCAATACAATACAATTAGCAATACAAGAAATTATTACAGCAAAATTTCGATGCCTAAGGGAGGCGACCTGAATAAGCTAAGTTACTTATCTTAACGCAAGAAGTGGGTTGAACCTATTAAATACCCACGCAGATTATTCATTTAAACGTTATTCAGTGTTCTAATACAAACGTTAGCAAATAGGTTGATAGTGAATAGTGTCATTAATTGACGGAAACCCATTACTATTGAATTAATCTACATTGTACGTCGGAAGACAGTTTAATCTATTATGTGTTGTACTAGCTTTGACACGCCGTTTCACTCACGTTTAATATATATATTTTTTATAGTATAGAAGTAGCAAATGAGCATGCAGCCCACCTGATTGTAAATGGCTACTGCAGCCCATGGACACCTGTAATCAACCCTAGGTAAGATCAAAGTCTCACCTAAAGTTAGCCACAGATGCGTTGCTACCCCTGAGGACTAAGATGGAATGCCTCGGGAAAGTATGTCTCCCTTACCACGCCCTTCAGACCAGAACACAATAGCGCATAACACTGCTGTTATTAGGCACTATTAGATGTGGCAGTGGTGCTTTCGGAGTCGAACCACAAAGAGTTCTACCACTTCTAATACTAATAATTAAAATTGTTGACCTTCAGCAATTTTAACAAATTAGCATGCTGTCAAGGAGGACTGTTAGCAACTGACATTAGGCCGGCGACGCAGGCATAGTGCGAGTGCGTATTCTTTGGTTTCATTTTTTTTTGGACATCTAAATATTTTTCTTGAACAAAATTAGCCTAAAATGTGTCTTATATGAATTATGTTAGCCAGAACTGACAGACAGACTTTTTTTTTATAACTACAGTGCGTATACGTACGTACATATGCATTTATTAAAAATCTGTTAATATTACTTTACGAACGACTCAATTTTATTTATTTGTATAGACCACTCTATAATAATATCCATTAAAAGCTTTATTTTCATCATCATGATATTAAATTATACTTGCATTCTATATCACATCCTGTTAATTAACAAATTGCTCAATAGGCTAATAGTCCTCAATACAAGCATACAGACGGAAATCCATGATTACTCTGCACTGTCACCTTAGCTCATTTGCTTATTGTGAGAGATACCTACACAAGCAATTGTTATAACAATGACAGCTATGTTCTGTTTATATTAATTCACACTAGAATATCTACGTGTATAGACGTACACATACAGAGACAAGTGAATGATCGACTATATTCGGCAGACATCGGAAGAATGCTTCAACTTACAGTAATGAAAAAGACAAGAGAATGATTTACCCCTCTTAAAACAGATAGAGGAATATTTGAGATACTATAACGTTATGAAAAATTATCGTGACTTCTAGTGTAAATAAATAAAACTTAAAAATGTACTGACCTGATTGAAAATGAGGACTAATTGGGAATGACTGATATGAGATAAGAAGTCAGCGTATGATCTTAGACTAATATTATCGCGGAATTGATACATTTTTCTATGTTACGGGTACACATGATACACGGTTTTTGCATTTCTTTTTGCCCATATTTTGACCCAGTTACATAGACAGTTTCGCCGTGACCACGATGTAACTGGGTCGAAATATCGGCAAAAAGAAATCCAAAAACCGTATATCGTGAGTACTCGTAACATAATAAAATAAAAAAGTCAGCATTTTTACAACACACAGCCAAAAAACACATTTTATTATATATTTTTTTCACATCAACTTTCGTAAATAAGCACAATTTCAACAATTACGTTTTTACGAATATGCTTTTTTTGCGTATAGAAGAGTTCTTGAGCATCATTCAGCACGGTACTTTAGTGTAAATAAATGGAAGTAAGGGTGATACCAATGTTCAACACTATTAGTGATATATAAAATAATGGTTGCAAATCATATTGTAGATTGACAAGGTATGTGTCATACGCAAAAGCGCGTATGAAATTTGGTCACAGGGGATCATCCATCCTACTCCCGACCCCGCTTGACGTTGAATAACTTTGTCAATCATCATAAGCCGCGCGGTTGTACACATTCAAGCATTAAATTATACTTTATTAAGTTTTTGTTGCGGTACCAACCGCTTCGATCGCGTCTACCACGGTAATAAGTGGTATTTGTGTTAATCTAGTCAAGTGTCAAGTCTAGTCTAGTGTGCCAAATTTCAGCGAAATTCGACCAGTAAATAATGCGTAAAATAGTAACAAACATACATACTATCTCATTTTTTTAATTTATAAAATTTATACTTACTTAAATGCTACGAAAAATTTCAAAGATCGCAAACTGTAGCAACAAAAGAAGTTCACAGCCATTTTTAATCTCAAACGTGCCGTAACGTCCAAACTTTTAATCTAAGAACTAAGTCAAGACCTAAAACAAAACGTACGGAATGGCGTTTTCTGCGAAATTACGCCATTATTTCGCCAAACACTCTAACCGCCAACAAACTTGCCCCGAAAGGGACAATTCCAAACAATAAACTGGGATCCGCCTGTATTCTTTCAACTAAATTAGATTTCTGTTCGGGGGCACCTACTCACCTATTTATCAAATCTAGAACTATCTTTGCTTTCTTACCTAAGTGAATGAGTTCTAATTTTGCCTTAGAATCATAATTATATAAGCCTGTGAATAAGACGTGGCATATAATTTTTATTTTAGAACTAGCCGTTTACTCCTAAATGCGTTTAAAAATATAACGTAATTTTTAATTGTTATTACTTATGACAGAGTAAATGGATTCATGCGAATTAGACACTACTGTATATTATCACAAGGCTTGGACTATCAATTTATTATTGTTTAAATTAGATTCGGGATGTTTGGTTTGATGCGTGACATACACAATGGCATCATTGCTAAGTGAGTGCCTTTTCCGTACACAATGTATACATACAAGCATAGGGATATGCTGTAATTTATTTCGATAACTAATGTATCGTTATTCGTTTTTTCTTTCCCTTGTTATGTGTGTGCAATGTATTACGCAATAAAGTTATTCTTATTCTCATTTAATACGACAGACAAAAATTGTAAAATTTCAAGAGTTAATAATAGTTTTTATTATTAACTATTTTCAGTACTTTTAAATATTTTTCATGCAATCTACAGACACTTGACACTTTAATTATTGTTATTTTTATGGTTATATTTATGGACTTAATTAATTTAGATTCGAGTACCCTATAAAGAATCGTTACATCATCCGAATAGTTTCTTAGAAATGTGTTAGACATTAGGCAATAAGGTCTTGAACAATTTCGTTAATGGCTACAAAGAGTGATTAGTCATTTGATAACTCAAATGACTAATCGCTCTTTGTAGCCATTAAGTAAATCAAAATATAGTTTTTTATTTTCTACACTAAATTTCTATAATGAAGATCACAGTTATGGCTTAGTTTTAAATTATATAATACATAAATGCTTTATCAGACCTACACGATGTTAAGTACCAATTGTCCCTTTTAATGTATATATATTTTTTTTATATTTAAAGTAGCAAACGATCAAACCATTGAAATTTTCCTGACAATAAGGTTTTAGAGGCTTTAGATACTGAACAATATTAATGCAAGTACCTCCATAAGTACCGTCCTACAGTAAATTTTCAGGCTCTCCCTAAAAAATAATAACGGATATATAACGGATATCTGTTATTAACTTCAATTAGTATTAAAGAACTAACGGCGATATTTACAAAAGCGATGATCTATCTGAGAAATAAGATACTTTGTTCAGTATCTCTACTTTATGACCTAACTAGCTGAGACCCTCGGTTTTACCCGCGTTTAAAAAATGTAACTTGACATGGTTACATATAGTCGAAATTTTAGACCTTATACAATATTAACATTGTAACGTTGTTGCAGAAAGGACTGATAGCAAATGATATTAGCGGCAGTGACGGTGGCTGCGTGCGCGTAGAGCGCGCGCAGTTTCGTAGTTTTTAATTTTATGTGCTATACTTATTACATTTTCTAAAATAGAAGTAGCCTATGTTACGCCTTATGACATCAGCTGTGCAACAGTGAAAGTTTTGTCAAAATCGGTCCAGCGGTTTCAGAGATTACCCAGAACAAACAGACAGACAGACAAAAAAAATATAATTGACGTTTTGTTATCAGTATCGTATATACTTTCATATACATTAGGTAAATAGCTGTTATTTTGATATTACAAACAGATACTTCAATTATAAATCACGGATTTTATCCCCTATTAAGACCAGTTTATTTATATATAGTGACGATAGATGTGAAATACACTTTAAGTATATTTCCGACACTTAATCACGTAATCGTATCAAATGCTGTGTGTTTTCGTGCGCAATAAGCGGCTCTGCGCTAAGTGTGGTAAGTATAGCTTATATTTTTATTGATGACGAGTTCTGCACGCGATTTCGATTGAAAGAGCGTTGAAGGGTTTGAATTTTGACGAAGAAATTTTGAAAGTAGTAGAATGTCTTTCAGTGGTAACAACAGGGTTAGGCGCTGCTGTGTTCTGGTTGAATGGGTGTTGTACGAGAGACATACACGAGGCGTCTGAGAGCAAACACAGGTACAGTAGTTGCAAATGCTGTGCTCTGCCGCGAAGCGTATAGTGAGATAGATACTTGACGCACCTATACCTCTGTATTCTAATTTAGTTCATACACTCAAAAAACATTACCCATCTTTTGACGCAGTTGGGTAACAAGAAATTTCAAAATCTAAGTAACAACTCAATCTATGAATATCTTATCTACATATTTTATAAAGAATAATATATACTTCTGAGGACTAAAATAGAACTCAAAGTTAATATAAATCCAAAAGATATTACGCTCATTTATAAGTACACTAGCTGCGCCCCACGGTTTCACCCGCGTATTAGTTACTATAAAGAAAACTAATTGATGTATTTCATTGGATAAGAATAAATATTATATTTATAAAAACAATTTCGCAAATAATGCATTACTTTGAAACAAATTTGGTTAGCATATAAAGGGTACAGTGAGTTTACCTGAAAAGATAGACATATGCTGTCGCTGACTTATTTTAGAACTTTTAAAGGGGATCAATTCTGTCATACATAATTTTTACGAAACTTTAACCGTTTACGCAGCGCATGTAGCAGAAGATCTCATTAGAAAAAAAAACCCCGATTTTGAAACATTCTTCATTGGTGCTCCGCTCCTGCTGGTCTTAGCGTAATGATATATAGCCTATAGCCTTCCTCGATAAATGGGCTATCTAACACCGAAAGAATTTTTCAAATCGGACTAGTAGTTTCTGAGATTAGCGGGTTCAAACAAACTCATTAGCTTTATAATATTAGTATAGATATGAAAGGCGACCGTTTTAGTCCCTGAGAGTGGCAACGCATCTGTCATCGACTTCAGATAGGACCCCTGCTCTATATGAAGTTGCTTACAGATGCCCATGAGCGGCAATAACCACTTATCATTAGGTGGACTGGATACTCGTTTGGTACTTCAATC
>MOOZ01000226.1:155444-169055 GCA_002930495.1 Cecropterus lyciades | reverse complement strand
CCCCCCCCCCTAAAAGTTCATCGTTGGACTTAGGTACATCGTTTTCTATATTACATTTCTGAAATTTTACAACTGCCCTTGATTTACTTGAAACAGAATGTTTACATATTCACCAATTTTAACGAAATGTTTTTTTATTATGTTCTATATATATATGTACTATTCGAGGTGCTATCTTTGAAAAGTGGTAAAGCGTAAACTCATTATAGTCGCACTACTGGGTACGGCTTCTCTCAGATTGAGAGAATTTTGGGCTATAGTCCATTGCGCTGGCAACCGCGAATTGGTAGACATCACACAACTTTGAGATCTCTTTTTGTGTTTGAAAACTCGCAGGTAGGTGAATTTCCTCACGATGTTTTCCTTCACCGTAAGGCAGTGATCATTAATTTCCAACACGCACATCATTTTAGAAAAACCACTGGTACGTGCCTGGGATTAAAAACCTTGGACCCTCGATTGAGAGGCCGAGTTTCAACAATTAGGCTATCACTACTCTATAACTTGTATATGTCCAATTTATTTGTCGTGGAAGCAGTATGATCAATAAAAGCCTTTTTGTCACGTTACACAGATAACAATGGTATTTCACATTTACACGATGTTAGGAATGTTTGAAATTAAATTAAACTTGAAACTGGCGATATTTTTGATCAACAAATGTATCCAAACATGAATGTTTACATTAGAATAACAAACGCTGCGGAGTTGTGTGAAACCGATACAAACCATTAAATTGGTATTAAAACGGAATTTTGTATGGAAAATTGTGAGAGATCAAATATAATGAATGAAACCAATTATATTTGTATGAATAGCATATGATTTTGAAATAACTTGTGCAGCCTTGTTGAGTTCTCTTTGTATTTAGGCTATTATGTGAAATTTTAATTTTAATATGCCTATTTGTCCGAAAAGATTATTTTTTATTAAATATAAATAAACCTGTTTTGTCCGAAAAGTTTACATCATTGGGTTCTTTTTTTATAATCGATTTAATAAAATGGCAAGTTCATTAGAATTTCAGCACATTAACTTCTATCCAGGAGTCAATAAAATGGAGTTATTTAAAACCGATATCAGCTTTTGGAAGTTTGTTTTCGGAAGTGGAACATACAGAATAACCATTTGCGAAGTTAACGCTTATCTGTGCATATCGTCAACTGCAGTAGTTGCATGAATTACATTACTAAGAAAATTTCTTTGTTAGGAAAACCTATGCACTACCTCCTGCATTTCAAAATCAATGTTTACTCAAAGTTGTATTTCAAATCCTCTGTTTAAATGAACATAAATAAATTATAATATATAATACAAACAGTGAAATAAATTAAGTATTTATATGGAAAGTAATGTTGAAGATAATGTACTAAAAGCTACAAAATAATTCGGATGATCCTAGGCAATAGTTATTACATTATTCTCCTCATCTCCTCATTAGACAAAAAATGAAATTGTTGGTCGTAGCGTTACCAGAGTAAACATATAAATAGCATTAAAATCTTATGTATAAAATTTCTCGTGTCACAATGTTAGTTACCTTACTCCTCCGAAACGGCTTTACCGATTTTTACTAAATTTTGTATGCATATTCAGTAGGTCTGAGAATCGGCTACTATCTATTTTTCATACCCCTAAGTGATAAGGGTCGTTCACCCTTAACAGTTTTATAAATATTTGGACAAATCAATTGTTTTTATTTTTCCATAATGTGGCATTAAAAATACATACAACCCAAAATTTTTACCCTTTTATCACCAACCCCTATTTTTTTATAGCCGATTTAGTAATTTAATCATTTATATGGCAAAATAACGTTTGCCGGATCAGCTAGTGATGTATAATATTACAAATATCATTATAACGATATTACATACCAGTTGACTTTATAGAAACATCACGCACATAGAAAGAGTTATTAACAAATGAGTAACACTATTTGATATTAGCACACAACATCAGTGGATTGTACCGGAGCGGCAGAAGTTTCCAAAACTTACATGCAGTTGTTTGCTCCCAACCAAATGTTCAAATATTTGGCAGCGACCCAGATACTGCAACATTATGTGAGATGAAGCAAAGCTTCGCGGTGAATCACCCCTGAGTGCTGGATAACACCATAAGAAAAATGGGATCTTTAATTGCAACAGAAAAATATCGAGATGTACGGTCAAAATATTTTTTTTTCCACATATATTAATGACAACACAAGCACTATAACAAGAATGAGTTCTGGAAATCGAGTTTGGAATCGAGAATCTTTCAAAATTTTTAGAAACTAGAATGCGTCTTGATTAAGAAACAAACACCTATGTCGGCGAGAGAATGAGATAGAATACATTACACAGTATTTTATATTTTTGTGTAATGTGTAACATAATGTTTAACAATAAAATAATTTTAAGCTTGCTTAAAAATTATAAAACTTACAATTATTCTAATAATAATTTTACATTACAATACAAAATATTTTTAAGCTTGTTAAACAATAATTAACTTACTCTTATCCTAATACTCCTGATACTCTATATTAATCTCAATCTCTCGTAGGCTACTTTTCAGAAGTTTCTCTTCTGCCGTTTGTGAATTGCACATACACACTTTTTCCTAAGAATGAACCAAACGAGCATGCAGTACACTTGATAGTAAGCTTGCTGTTCATAGATACCTATCAACATCATGCGTTACATTACAACATCATGCATTAGTACTCCTGAGGATTAAAAATTGGGTTGTATTTTGGTTCGTTAATGTCATTGCAACAAGACTAAACATGTTAATACATTAAAAATCATACCATTTCATATCTTAGATTAAATATTTGGGTAATTGAAAACACTAAACCTTAATGTGTCGAGTGCGGAAGTGAAATCAGTGATCACATCTCGTGAATATGTGAAAAGTAATTTAATTAAAGTAATTAGTAAAATGGAAACCGTCAAAGTTAAATATCGTGTATATGCAAACTTATTAATTATCGTGTCGGTTTTCCACAGTTCTGTTTATGTGTTCATTCCTTGCACGAACATTGATTAAGGGGAATGATTCTCTTGAGGTGTTCTCGGAGCGCAATGACATGGGGCTCTTTAAGAATGGTGCGAAAAGAGCTCTCCTTCAAATCCGATGAAGCAGTGGTGATTCCTATGGTGTTGCAAATGTCCATGAGCGACGATGATTAGTATTCATCAGATAGCCCGACGTATCGTTAAGTGCAGTTATAAAAAAAAATTAAACGATGTTCCGTCACAGATATCTAAAAATAGTAATTTACCTATTATGACTTTCTGTGGTGAAATTGCTTTTGGTGGTAACTTATCCAAATACTCCCCATATATAGTCGTTTGAACATAAATAACAGCCTTAGCTACACAGTATATTTACAGAATGTAGCTGAAATACGAGTGTTTCAGAATATAACCGATATCTTTGAGCATAAAGTAAATTATGGATATAGGACCTTTGTACTAAATGGGAAAAAGGAGTACAGGTCGCCCCCCGACTTGGTGCACTGATGACTTGAAGAAGACGGCGGGCTACCGATGGGTTCAGATGGCGCAGGACCGGTTGGAGTGGCGCAGATTATATCCAGCAGTAGACTTCCAAGGGCTGATGGATGGATTACACTAAATTTTAATCAGCAGCTCTCAAGGACAAAAACAGAACGATATCCAGTAAATAGTTAAGCTTAGGGCATGATGTTATATTTACAAAGGTTCCGTTGTGGTTTGACTCCGAAGGCACCACCTCTAAACTTATTTCTACTTCATAATACCAGTATTAAGCGCTGATGTGTTTCTTCAAGGATGTGGTAATGGAGACATACTTATCCGAGGAGTTCCAACTTAGTACTCATAGGTAGAAACTTATCTGTGGCTATCCTCAAGTACGGCATATCTGAGGTTGGTTAACATGTTCAATAAAGACATGCTCGTCTACTTTTTGTATAATACAAAAAATATAAAATACTAGCTGCGCCCCGCGGATTCACCCGCGTAAGTTTCGACGATGATATATAGCCTATAGCCTTCCTCGATAGATGGACTATCTAACACCGAAATAATTTTTCAAATCGGACCAGTAGTTCCTGAGATTAGCGCGTTCAAACAAACAAACTCTTCAGCTTTATAATATTAGTATAGATATAGTCATAGATACGATAGTTAAGATATAGATATGGTTGGGTCTTCATGTAGGAGTTTATCAATATGCCCAACAAAGGCCCTTTACAAAATAAACTACAATATGAAATTAGGAAAGCGGGACCTTTTCGCGTTCAAAACACGAATCCTCGTGGGTCCTTATACTTGGATGTCGTGTAATGCAGATTGTATTACATAATATGACAGGGTAAGCAGGAAATATGTAGGGACGGAGCGAGGGCTCTTATTAAGGATATATTGGGATGGCGCTGTGCGAGATAAACTCAACACATCGGAATCAGGCATCCTTGAGACGAAATTGGCATCGAGTTTCGTCTTAAATCAAATAGATGGTGCTTTCGCTGACCGTTGCAAGTTTTTACGAACGTCTTTTATTTCTATGTAAATATTTATTTGGGACGTTGCAATAAAAGATGATTGCGGCGAAATGGTATCGATTTAAACGGAAACGTAGTCCAATTTTGCAATAGCGTAGAAATTTTAGGTTTTGCATATTATAAAGTACAATATTTTATAATATAAGTAACATTTTAATGCAAAGTTTTAGACATGGTTGAGAATACTGGATTGGGTCTTATTCATAAAATAATGTGAAGTGGCCAATGCAAATAATTTGATTGAATAAGTCTTATCGTCTTGTTTGCTATTTCGATTTAAAATAATGAACCATTAGTTCATCTCTTTAAATCTATTAATAAACTACAACTAAACTTTTTCCGACCTTACAAACATTCTTTAAAAATAGTAAAAAAAAGTCAGAGTTCCAGCTTATTGTTTTTAAGCAGTTATGTTTTCGTTTTCAAAAATAATAATATAACTCTTTTTTGAGTTTTCCTCATATCTCATATTAATGATATAAAAATATTATAATATATCTATTTTTGAAATTATCTATTTACCATATTTCGTTAAATTTTCATCTTGTCGCGATAATAAAAAAAAAACCTCCCCTCCCACTTTTCATTTCAAATTTACAGACGCCATTTATAAAAAAATAATATCTTAGCCTATGTCACTCTGCAAACTGAGGAAATTTCCAATGATATGTCATAATCCATCAAGCCATTTGACTTGTAGCATATCCCAAAAAACTAGACATACATACAAATATGTACAAGATATATATACATATACTCAAAAAACATTCTGACGTCCTTCTAACGCAGTCGGGTAATAAAATGATACATAAGTTCATGTTTTCATTTAGTAGTCTCTACATGGGATAAAACAAAGTATTAAGAACATTTTTGTATTTTTTATAAAACTTTTGCAACCGGTCAGTACCCAAGGCTTTGGATGACATGTACAGAAGTTGAGACTTTCATAACTTGTGACCGAAATAATAAGGGACATTTGCAAGTTTTAGCAAGAAATAATTATCTCATGTTGTGATTTCGGTCTTTGATAACATGACACTTGATATCTATTATTTAAAAAAAAGAAGTAAACTAATGTGGGCTACCTTATGGTTAGAGACCGCTGCTATCTACATACATCTGTAATCCACCCCAGATAAGATTAGATTAGATAAGACACAAACACCTAGAACGGAAATCATAATTCATCACTCAGATATCTGTCTGGGATCGAACCTAAACTCACTGCGTGTAGTTGACTGTGGCGATCGCTCCACCACGCGGGTCGTCAAAATATAGTAAGTTATAAGAATAATGAACAAACTACAGTAAGTATTTGACTTTTTGTACGAAAATGTTGTGGCTACTTGTGCTATAGTTTCATATCAAAGAACTGAGATAAATGAATGTTTCAGCTTATGTAATATTTATTTCGGTTATTTTTCCTGCCCGAAAGAACTTGATAGTGGAGCTTGACATTTTCGTGAAACGGGACAAGGGATTTTCCTTAGAAATATTCCCAGATATTTTCTCATAGGTTTCTGAACATGGTTCGGCAATAATATTATTATGTATGATCATCCGACCAGAGATTATATCGATTTTTGTCGGGATACATATTTAAATTCTGCTCTATTCTAAAAATAATTAATAGATGTGCCCTGCGAGTAACATAATTTTAAATTGTCATAACTTTTAAAAGTGTTGATGGATTTTAATGAAATACAGACTAAATATAAAATCAAGATACTGACTATATTTAAACTATTTAATTAAATTTAGTGGTTTTGGTTTGACGCGATTACAACGCGACAGATAAAGTTATAGAAAATATAGAAATTATTATTAATATTTATCTTCAGTTCACCAAAAATTTTTGTTACAAATATTTGTGATATGTATGTATAGTATTTTCTTTTTTACTTTATTAGTCCTTCATCATCTTCTCCATTGAGATAAACTTTCCGAAAAGGATAAATATTGATATAAATTTTGAAGGTGGTAGAACTTTTTGTGGTTCGACTCCGGAAGCACCACCGCCGAATCTACTTCTGCCTAATTGTTATTAGGCTGTTGTGTTCTGGTTCAGACCAGAACACAACAGCGCAAAACACGGGTGTGGTGAGGGACACATATTTTCCCGAGGCATTCCATCTTAGACCTCAGGGGTTAAAAAAAGCTTGACGTACAAAAAATATAGGAATTTGAATTTAAAAATTAGTCCAAATTGAACGTCACGCAAGATATTGCACATTAGTTTTGAGGGGTAGCAATACACTTAAGGATTTTACGTAAGACGTTGGTATTATTTTGAGTTTTCATTCCACGAGCAACAAATACCGATTATAATCATAACACTCACCAGAAGTCCATTCGCGACCTTAGCTATATAAAATAAGACGTTCATGTTCTATTTCAATAAAAGAATTATGTTTTTAATAACGTCGCATTGATATTTCATTCAGTCAGAGCTGGAAGAGTTATGTATAGATATTTTATTAGCATTTTTATTCTAAGCTTTTTTCATCTCACAGGCATCATTCTACAAAGCTTCTTGTATTGCTTTCCATCCCTATAGAAATTTGACGTTATTATGTTACCTTTCAATGGAACGAACATAATGTACGTGAATTGATAATAGGATTGAATGATATTGAATTGTTATGGACTTTCGAACAAGTTTAGGGCATGTTTGTAACGACATTTTAGTTCATGGGTTAATCAGTTATTACTGTCCCACTGCTGGTCTTCTCTCAGATTGAGAGAGTTTCAGGCCGTAGTCCACCACGCTGGCCAAGTGCGAATTGGTAGTCACACAACTTTGAGAACTTTTTTAAGAACTCTCAGGCGTGTAGGTTTTCTCACGATGTTTACTTTCACTGTAAAACATTGATAATTAATTTCTAATACACACATACTTTTATAAAAATCAATGTTGCCTGGGATTCGAACCTCGGTCCCTCGATCGAAAGGCCGAGTTTCAACTATTCGGATATTACTTCAGAGGGAGGTAATTTTTACGGTCACATTAAAGCTGTAGATGTATTTGTGTATAATATTAATGTTAAAAGCGTCTATGTTCTGTATTGAAGACGTATATGAGACTAGTTGTGCTTCGTGGCGTCAACCGCGTTTACAAGAATGTAGCATAATTTTAAATTGATTAACATTTTTAGTTATTACAATTTAAAGTTATTAATTTTACAAATAAAAAAATCAGTAACAACAATAAACTTTTAACTGGTACGACAGGCAGTTATAATGAAATAAAAAGTAAACGTTACTTTGACACATTAAATACAATTATTTTAATTTCAGTTTAGTAGTTTTGGTTTGATGCTATTAAAAACAAAAAGAAAAAAATGCTTATTATACCCAGTCCTCTAAACTGTCTGTTTGGCTTATAAGCTATGTACAGCCTCACGGAATATTTTATTATGTATGTACCTGCCCGTATGTAATTTTAATTATGTTTATTAGATGAATCTTGTATTTATATTTTGTTTGTTAATGGCTGTACTTCAAAATTGTGCAAATATACTTGATCCGTAACTTTTTCGTGTTTACATCGTATCCGCACGCACGTCCCAAAGTTTTACGGAACCGGTATTTTGATCCGGAAAGTTGGTTGAATTGGAAAGCAATTTAGAAATTTGCTTACGGCTCAAAAGTTCTGTAAATTACGGACTCGTCGGCTAATCAATATAATTGAGAGTTTGTTTATTTATACAGGGATAAAAGGTAAATTTATTTTGTAGAGGATATTATTTATTTATTTTTAAACAAACCGCTTTCTTTTACACCTTAATTAGTTCCCGCATAATGATCACCATAAAATAAACAAAGAAAAAACACCCATTAAAAACGGTTACAGATTTTTTAAATTTAGCTCTCTTAGTATAAAAAATATGTTGGAATGTGCCTATGAAAATCGAAGCCTAGCAATGCCCTGGATCATCTTATATTCATAAGAAAAGGAAATTGTCAAGATTTCGCTGAAGGTAAGACAAATTTTCATGAAAAACGCCTATGTGACGCATCCCTACGACAGATCCCTTTATTTATCTTGAAGTTCAGTTCTCAAGAGACTTGACTGTAGAAATGTTGGGTTTATTTCGTTCTTTGTGCAAAAGAAACGCGAACGATTCACTTTATTACGAATACTCGGTTGTCAAATTGAACGTAATTTTATTGAAAGCAAAACGAGGTAAAACGAACAGTACAAAATTTTAATGTACCTGTTGATCTGCTTCGAAGGACCGCTTTTGTTTAAATAAAATGCTATTTGGTTATTGTATATTAGTGTTGTTGAGGATATTTTCATCTATATCAGCTAATATCCGCGTTTTTTTATAGTATAGAACGAGCATGTAGCCAATGTGATGGGAAGTGGCCACTGCCGCCCATGGACATCTGTAATCAACCCTAGGTAACATCAAAGTCTCACCTAAGGTTAGCCATAGATGCGTTGCTACCTCTTGCTTGCTAGTCCTCAGGGGACTAAGATGGAATGCCTCGCAAAAAGATGTCTCTCCTACCATACCCTTCAGACCAGAACAGCGCATAACACTGCTGTTATTAGCCAGAAATATGTGTGGCGGTGGCGGTTCTGAAGCCGAACCACAAAAAATTCTACCACCTTCTGTTTATTTAGACATCCGCAAAAATCATCGCATCCGTGTCATCATCACCTCCACTTTTCCCATGGATGTCATGGGGGTGACTAAGGGGCCAAATCCTGGAGATGGGCAGCAGCAACTTCGTGCGTTACATCACCACTACGCTCACTAACATGCACGCCAGGCGCGGTGATTATTTGTAAAAGGCCCATTAGAAGAGATTTATATCAAGCAGTGGATTTTAAAATGCTGATGGATGGATAGATCCGCATAAATTAATTCCAATTTTGTTGCGGATTTTAAGCATCACATGCTTATGCTGAGGATATCTTAATGAGGGGATATGTAGAAAACGTTATTGATGTGAAACATCTATAGGCGCAGGTAAACCTGATTGTTGACGTGGCGAGGCTTGCAATGCAACCATAGGTACTTTAGATTTATATCGATTTTTTGTATTTCATGAAAATAGATATTTATAAAAAATAAATAGTCATCATATAAGAAATTCGTCATTATTGATTTTTTCATTATGCTATAGGTATTCAAAAAAAAGCGTTCCGTGACAGATTTTTATTGTTTTTATTGTTACAAGGCATGAGTATAATATCAGGTACTGTTTACCTATTTACCGCAACAAAAATTTCTAGACCAGGTGGTAAAATCAGTGTAGTTGAACGGGGAGGTACCACCGCTACGCTTAAATCTAGCGTGACGCAGGACTTGCGTTTTGATGGAAGCTGGTGGTGCTGGTGGATGGAAGGTGGTCACCACATTTATATGAGGTGATCATCTTAATCTTTAAGAATTCCGAAACATCTGGGATCAGTTTCAGATAGAACCCCTGATCAATATGAAGTTGCTTACATTCATTGGCGGCAGTCACCACTTACCATCAGGACTGCATGCTCGTTTGTTTGTTTTCAATCAGATACAAAGAGTTACTTCCTACCCGATATAGTAGTTACCCGTCAATATCAACTGAGGGAATAAACCACTACATCTCTATTATTAAACTCATCCATCAAGCGAGCATCCCCAGATCCGCACTCAAATCCCGCCTTTCTCATACACGTCACTTGTTGTTCCCGATCTCATTTATAACCGCTTGAGTACACAAATGCTTATAAGGTCTATCTAATCGTGTACCTATTCTAATATACCCACTGGTTTTTTAGATTTATTCTATTAATATTTTCTACCCGACTGCGTCAGCAGGGTGATGTTTTTCGAGCGTATGCTGTTTGTATGTCCATTTCTTTGACACGCGTCACAGAGCGCCCAGAACGGATTGACGGATTGTGACATATGATATAAGATTAGAGTCATATAATCCATATAATCTTTATAAATAATTCCGTCAAGGGGTACGGTAGACTTGATTGAAACCTTGCCTAAATAATAAAACAAAAAAAATATTGATTTCGAGTCGACAATATTCGGCTCTATTACATTATTAACATATATATATATATATATATCCACAAACTATATATATATATGTCCACAAATTATATATTCGGATTGTCGATGTACTCAAATAAAATTCCTACTTCCAATTAACTAGGTTTTCCTGCGGCTCCGCCCGTGACACATGTACCACGGTACAACGAATTATATATTTTAAACCAGGTCACTTGTATCTCAAATTTCATTTAAATCCAATAAGTAGTTTTTGAACGAGCAAACATCAATCCATCTTTACAAAATTTAACCTTTCAGTTCGACCGGATGTGCCACCGCCACACCTATTTCTAATGTAAGGCAATTCCTGCGTTGCGTTTTTTCGTACCTAGGCTTCTTTTAAAAAAATTTCTTCTGCCATATGTGATTGCACACACACTTTTTATTTTATTTGTACAGATCTCTTCCTACTGAAACTGATAATAAATAACTCTTTCTACACTCATTGCCCCATACTAGGATTTTCTCCTGTGTCGTGGGTACCATGGACACACAAAGACGAATACACAAACACCCAGACCCAGAACAGAAATCTAAACTCATCATTCTGATGTCTGTCTAGCCGGGGATCGAACCCGGAACCCAGTGCGTGTCAGACCGCTCCACCACGCGGTCGTCGAGTCGTCGAACTGTTATTTAACGTCTACAGTTATTTAACGAAGCTATTTCAATACGACCATGTTTATACATGGTATACCTATATATACCTATCAAAGACACAAACAGTATCCAAATCCATATAAATTAACTCTGCACGTGCTGTCAGTTAGAAACATCGAGTGTCATCGCCAACTGAGTGTATCGCCATTCGCACTCAGTCCGCGACACTCGAGATAGCTCATTAGACTCGAATTCCACTGAGAATAGACGTCTAATTATCCATTCTGAAAGACTTTACCAAGTTAAATATAACTATACCATTTTTAATTGATTAAGAGCAAAGAGGTTTATGACCTATAACTTTTGTATAACATTGAAAGAGCAAACGAGCATTCAGTGCACCTGATGTTAAGTGGCCACTGTCGCCTATTTCCATCCGTAAATAACTTCAAATAGAGCAGTGGTTCTGTATAAAGTCAATCACAGATGCGTTGCTGCTCCCGAGGACTAAGATTGTAAGTCCATATGAAAGTGAGCAACCACACCCTTCCACAGAAACGTAAAACTTGTTTCACGCTAGTAGATGTGGTAGCGGTGGTTCCTTCCCGGTCATACGTCATACTTCCTCGAATCATACGTAGCATCATAATCATGAGGAATTAGTATGCCATGTATACCTTTTGTATTTTTTCGCTTCTTTCAAATTACAGCACATCTGTCTCATAATTGTGAAGTTTCTTATAATATGCAGTGGTGACCACTTACCATCAGGTGAACTGCATGCTCATATGCTACGTCATAAACATTTATAAACAAAAACTAAACACACTCTTATGAACAAAAGGCATATACCTTTTGTGTGCAAATCACACACGGTAGAAGTGAAACTTAATAATAAAATATACCTACTTTAGCATAAGGATATTAACACTTGTGCGTTATCAAAAATGGATTTAGTAGTGACTACAGCCCATATTCGGACATCTTATTTCGCATATACCTAAGTTAAGCTTATATTCAGACAAGTAGTGAATCAGACAAGGGTACAGCACCATCTAGTTGTAGCACTAAAAATGCTTTAGTAACTCATTTCCGTTTCATCATGTTTCAAATCACAACAATTCTAAAGAAATATCACTTCAAAAAAGAAACGATTTTATATAACGAATATGCAAAAAATTAAATAAATAAAAAATGATGTTTGCCAATGCAGGTATTTATTGGTATAGCTCAGCTTGCACAAGCATGTCAGGTTTACGCGTTGCATGTTCGACTAAGCGGTTGGTTAAGCATGAAATATATCGGCTCGTGCGGTGCATCGTGTTAGGTATTCAGTTGTTATATACAGTATGTTTGTGTAATATCAGTATTATTTCTGAGTAATAAATAAGAATGTTTTTGAAACATTACCTTCGTTTGTAAGGGTTCCGTAGCTCAAGGGTAAAACAGAACCCTGTTACAAACTTCCGCTATCGGTCCGTCACAGAGTTCTATCTCTTGAACCGTAATATACACACTTAGAATACATATACATATACACTTAGAATTTTGCGTAGTATAAGTTTTGACAGACTGTAACGGTGGCCTTCATAACAACAGATAATAAAAATGAAAAAAAAAGGGGAACCCGTAAAAGAAACCAGATTAAATATAATAACGGCTAAACCAATTTTGATTGAACTTTTAACTAAAGATGAAATGAAGAACTAAAAATACTTTAAAATAGTATGTAAAACACTGTAAATTATATCAAAACTATGTTAAATTCAATTATATATACATGTACCTACTCAAATTATAATTAACAAATTTAATTATAACAGAATTCACTTTATTTCTATACGTCAAAATTAATGAATCTTGAGTTATCAAATTATAGGCATAGACATGAAATTAATGTTATAAGAAAATGATTTCTACAAAACAATAAATTAATATTCAGTAATTGATATTGGTTAATTAAGCGTATATTATTAGATAAGACTAATTAACAAGGATTTTTTTTATTTTAATCATTTTTGGGGTTCCGTATCCAAAAGGCAAAAACGGAACCCTATTACTTAAACTTCGTTGTCCTTCTGTCCGTCTATTTGTCACCAAGCTGTATATGGATCGTGATAGTTAGACAGTTGAAATTTTCACACAATTTATTTCTGTTGCCCCTATAACAAAAATTACTAAAAACAATCACATAAATATTTAAGGGTAGTTCCCATACCATAAACGTAATTTTTTGCCGTTTTTTTATAGATAACTAGCTGCGCCCCACGGTTTCACCCGTGTATTAGTAGTAACTAATACACGTAGTAACAAAGAAAACTAATTTATGTATTTATTTGGATAAGAATAAATACTATACCTATTTATAAAAACAACTTCGCAAATAATGCATTATTTTGGAAGAAATTTGGT
>MOOZ01000226.1:96861-113022 GCA_002930495.1 Cecropterus lyciades | reverse complement strand
GTAGCAACGCATCTGTGATTGACTTCAGTTATAAGCCCTGTTCTATATGTCCACGGGTGGCAGTTACCATTTACCATCAGGTGATTTACATGTTCTTTTGCAACTTAAAGTTATAAAAAAATAACGTGGTGAAAGATAAAAATAACTGTAAATTGAGAATCTTCTAGTTTTTATGTCTGTGAATGAACTATCTCTTTACTTTCATAATAAAACGCTAAAACGCGTGCTACACTCATAGCCCCACATTAGGATTTTCTCCTGTGTCGTGAGTGCCATGGACACACAAAGACGAATACACGAACACCCAGACCCAGAACAGAAATCTAAACTGTAAAATCAGATGTCTGTCTGGCCGGGAATCGAACCCGGGACCCACTGCGTGTCAGGCCGGTATGGTGACCGCTCCACCAAGCGGGTTGTCATTCATAATAGATTTCAAATGACCAATATTCTACTAAATCCAAACTTAACTACAAAATATAAAATAATTACGAACTAAAGTTTAATTTTATAATTATTATGCCTATTGAGTTATTTAAGATTCAACCCATTTTAGTCCTTATACCCAGGAACTACGATGTTCAATCGTTTAAAACGTTTCCGAAACAGAAATTTCATCCTAGGGGAGGTTGGGGACAAAAAGATAAGGTGTTATAGCCACTAATGACTGTTTTTGACTTTGTGAATATTTGACCAACGGATATTAAAGAATTTTCCTCAGAAAGAGTCGTATTATTTATTACTTCTCTTATATTAAAGATGAAACCTTACATTGTAATAGTTCTCTGATCATCTAAACTTTTATAAGCTTTTTGTACTTTGGAGGAAATTATGAACTCAGTTTTGCTTTTTCTCTTCTTTCTTTCTTTGGTTATATATTAGATCTGTCCCACTACTGGGTAAGGATCTTCATCCATAACTGTGGGGAGTCTGGATAATCGTAACTCCAATGCGGCGTGCATAAAAAGTTGCAGTTAATGGCCAAATATAATACATACTCTGAAGAGTACTTTAAGTTGTTTTTTTTCTTATTTTTATTAGGTATTAGATACTTTTTGCCGTTTTTTTTATCTTTCATTGCTGAGCATATGTCTTTGTCTACAAATGTTAGAAATCTGGATCTTTAACGTTCAATGCAGATTGAAGACGAAAGGACGGTACCAATTAATAGTGATACAGTGTCGTAATTTATTTATTTGAGACCACTTATATGATTTTTATAAGATTTAACGTGTGCTATTAGAAAATATAGATCGTCGATCAATGGCTTACCGTGCTCTCCAAAGCACGAAAGCATGAAATTTGCCACTAGCGATCACCCATCCAAGTCCCTACACACCAAACTTGCTTAACTTTGTTCTTCAGTACACTATGTACACTAACCGCAGGCTTATTTGCATAATATGATTCTTAAAGGGTTTAAATTCAGAATTAGCAGATATTTTAATTATTTTTGATTGAGATCATATATTCTGAGTATAAACGTGTGCTTATCCGTGTATCCTTGTCTATTGCCTTGTTGATCAATTTACAATTGAAATTGCTACCTCTTATTATTACTGGAAGGTATAAAAATATGGTATTAAATACATTTGTTAATCAATTTTTATCAAGCGAATTAATTAGGAATTATTTTTTTCTGATATCATAAACACAAATGCTTTGGTGTTTGGAACTATATTCTATAAATCAGATTACGGGTGAATTATTTATACCGATGTGCCAAGATAAAAACGGGAAAATGCTAATCCGTAAGCCACCCTGCTGCACATAGAAGTTTCCCCATACCCTATGGGGAAAACCCTATGTGCTGCAATGGTTAAAAATTTCTATCACATTTTAAACTTGAATCTTGATATTCTTACTCTTTCTTCACTCATTTCACATTCTTCACATAATTATATTCAAGTTCAATTCATTCAACTCATAAACTTGATATTAAAGAAAAATATATTGGGAATAAAATTGTTATAACTTCCTAAACAAACATTTTATGATAATTGTTTTGAATAATTCTGAGTGTCTTTGAAAATTGTAGCTTATTATTTTTTTACCAAATACCGGCTTGAAATGGCTTCAGAAATGTTTGTAACCAGTAAAAGCTGATAACTAACGAGTTCTGAAAGTTCGTAAAGAGTTCTGTTTTATCACCCGCGTATTAGTTACTACAAAGATAACTAATTTATGTATTTATTTAGATAAGAATAATTATTATATTTATAAAAACAACTTCGCAAATAATGGATTATTTTGGAAGAAATTTGGTTAGCATATAAAAGGGTACAGTGAGTTCACCTGAAAAGATAGACATATGCTGTCGCTGACTTTTTTTTAGAACTTTTAAAGGGGATCAATTCTGTAATACGTAATTTTTACGAAACTTTAACCATTTACGCAGCGCATGCAGCGGAAGCTCTCATTAGAAAAAAAACCCCGATTTTGAAACATTCTTCATTGGTGCTCCATTGGTATCTTAGCGTGATGATATATAGCCTATAGCCTTCCTCGATAAATGGGCTATCTAACACCGAAAGAATTTTTCAAATCGGACCAGTAGTTCCTGAGATTAGCGCGTTCAAACAAACAAACAAACTCTTCAGCTTTATAATATTAGTATAGATTTATTTATCTTGAATAATAATCATTCCATTTTTTCCTATTTTTTTCACGGACAGTGCCAGTGCACATGCTCCTTTACAATTCTCTATGAAACAACGTTTTGTCACGAATCGCATGCTCTTATGTTTATTTGTTTAATAAACAAGTGTTTATCGCCATTAGAAACGTTTAATTGAATTTGATGCTTCTACTTAGTGATTATTATTAACAAGTATACTTGTACGTTGAATACAATTTGAATTAATAAAGAGTGGAATCGAGAATGACGGTAATTTTATAAGTTTTCGTTCAAATATTAGAGAGAACGAGCGAAGAGTGAACAGTGATTTAACAGAGCAGTGTTAATGGTCGTAACTCTACTTCCCATCGGTTCGAGGTTCGAATCCCAAGCACATTGATTTTATTAGAGAGAACGAGCGAAGAGTGAAGTGATTTAACAGAACAGTGTTAATGGTCATAACTCGACTTCCCATCGGTTCGAGGTTCGAATCCCAAGCACATTGATTTTCTAAAATGATGTGTGTTTTACGAATTAATTGTCATAACCTTATGGTTAATGAAAACTTCGTGAGGAAACCTACACACTTGAGATTCTTAAAAAAAAAAATTGACAACGAGCGAAAGATAAATAGATGAATGCGCTTATTGCGCTATATTTCGTTATATATACTGATATAATATCAGTATATATAACTAAATTCAATTAATTACAGTACAATTATTCGGAAAATTAGTATTTCAATTTAATAAAAATAAACTTGCAAGCGAGTATGGAATCAACCTGATCGTAAATGATCCAACCGCATAATATGGACATCTTTAACTAACACCAAATAGCATTCAAGTTTCATCTCTCCTGGGTCTGGGTATTTTGTTATTTTATATAAATAATAAATGGGTATTATTTAATAGAAACAGTCACAAGAGAAAATAATTGACACATAATCTAGTTGGTAAATGTTCAATGTATACATAGTAATATGTTATCCAATAATACACTTCTATTCGGTGTTCCCAAGGGACTCAGCAGTACTTGATTCCAAGAACTTGTATCCCCGAGGATACCATTCGAGCAAACAGTTTAGTTTGTCTAAATATTAGTTTACTGTCTAATACGAATGCCATGTCTTGGGCACGTTCACACAATCATGCATGTATTTATACACATACCTACACATCTATGCCTTGTACAAAGATATCTTATCTTAATATATATACATTACGTGTCATGTTGTTTGTCCGCTATGGACTTCTAAACTACTAGGTATATAGTATAGTTATGTAACCGCGACCATGTTGTAATCTGTTGGGTGGTATTTCTGTAATATACTTACAGGTTCAGAGAGAAAACACTCAAAAATTTGCAAATAAAAAAATAAATCGCGACTAATTCTAAAAAAATATACTCATAACTCTTCGGATTATTCGATTTTTTTCGAATTGTTCGTAATTATTCAAACCATTTCGAAATATTCTCATCTTCACTGCACCATCAGCATTGACTTCAACACCGCCACTACTACTTACGACACCATCACCGACTCCAACACCACCAGGGCCACCATCACCCACACGACCATCCTTCTGGCGAGATCGAATAACAAAATCGAATCGAATATCAATATTCGATTTGGAACGGATAATTCGTATGTTCGAATTGCTTGCGACACTGCTGCCTGTCTTCTGAATTTGTCCCGTAATCGCCGCATGGTTATATCTCATTCTATCTCTCATAACTACAACGAGTTCGTTGCTTCTTAGTATGAAATGATACCATTTTCATAGCCACAAAAAAATTCTAACCACTATTTTTATCCACAACCTTTACCCTAATTTATATAAGATACAAAATCAAAACAATTTCTCATTCAGACCAAAATAATCGTTTTAATAACATCAACAAATTTGTATTCAGTATGAGTGTCCCTAGGCGTCTGCTGGCTTATAATAATATTTGATTTCGAAGACTTGTACTCCCAAAGGTTATCGTTCACATAAACAGTTTAGTTTGAGCAAAGATATTGTATGTGATAAGACGGGCTAAGGAATAAATGAAAAAATATACGAATTCTCCTTTCATAATAAACATTAACATCTCAACACTTAGTAATAAAAAAGATATACAGCCTCTGCTTTAAAATATCGCGCATAATGCAAAAGCTACAAGAGACGTACGTGTAGATCATTATTTTTATAGTTTTACTTCTTATATACTTATTCATTTATTTCTTATACATAATAATAGTAGCCTAGAGCTGAAAAATTACAAAAAAAAAGCAAAGATAGCCTAATGGTTGGAATTCGGTTTTTCAAAGCGTTCGAGGTTCGAATCCCAGGCACGCACCACAGATAATTCTAGAATTAAGTGCATTTTAAAAATTAATTTTACTTGTTGTTTACGGTGAAGAAAAACATCATGAAGAAACTAACACAACTGCGAGTTCATTAAAAAATAAGTTCTCAACGGTGTGAGATGTCTATCAATTCGCACTTGGCCAGTACGTTGGATTACAGCCTAAATCTCTCTCATTCTGAGAGATCCGTGACCAGAAGTGGGGCAATAACGGGTTGGTAATAACTGTAAAATTATTTAATAATATTATTGAAAAAATTATACATAGCGTATTTATTAGCATATATATTACCCGACTACGTTAGAAGGAGGGTAATGTTTTTCATGCGTGTGTAATACTCGTATGTATGTGTTGGTACGCTTTACAGCCGAAACAGCTAGGTGGAATTTAATACATGAAGTTATGTTGGATTCGGTTACTTTATAACTGACAACAGCTATATTTTTGTAATATCAATAAACGTTCCTTTCCCTTGTAATCTTTTTCAACTCACAGGTGTAATATAAAATCAAATATGCAAAACCCTACTGACTTAAAAATAATGATCTGAAAATGTATAAACAAGTTATATAACAATGAAATATTTTATAATATATATTATATATTACAAGGCGGTGCAGGAGACCAACAAAATCTTATTTTAATATGGAAGTAGCAAACGAGCATGCAGTCTACCTGATGGTAAGTGGTTACTGCCACACATAGACATCTGTTTTCAACCCCAGATAAGATGTCTCACGCGAGGTTAGGTTACAGATGCGTTGCTACCCCTGAAGACTAAGTTAGAAGGCCTCTGATAAGTATGTCTACATTATCACATCTTTCAGAACACAGCAGTGCACAACATTTCTGTTATAAGACAGAAATAAGTGTGCAAGTGTGTTGGTGACGTTTCCGGAGTCGACCAAAAAAATGTTATACCACCTAAAAATATAATTTTCATAATTTCAGTAAATGTTCAAACATCCATGACTCTGGAGGTAATATTACTAATTTATGTCAACAATGACATACGCAAAACATTCCTTTGTAGGGTCAAACAAAAAGTTGCGACGTCTGCCCGCACAATGAATAAGGAATTGTTTGAACATTTTCACTTCCAACAATTAACCCTTGTTAAAATGTGATAACGTGGTGGTTTTTTAATTCGGTTTTATATTGGCGGTCTGAGGTTTGAATCCTATTTAGGCAAGAGTTATTAAAAGTTATATATGTGCCTATTAAAATAATTTTAAGCCTTTTTTTTGAGTGCCAAACTAGGAGGCAGTTTAACTGATGGTAAGTAGCATGCAGGAGTGAAAGCAAAATTCTAATACTCCTCCTAGTTTATTTGTGGTCTAATGGAAGATATTGTTGTCTCAATCGTAGTAAGAGACCCATACCTAATAGTATAGCATAAGGCTTTTAGCCAATCTAAAAGTATAGGGTCATCAATTCACAAAAGTTTGTGAGGTTTGTGAGTGTATATTTGTTACTCTTTCATATAAAATCTGGTATACAGATAATTTTGGACGTAAAACAAATGATACCTACTCATTACTATGATAAACATGACTGAAGCGAGCGGAGCCCCAGCTAGTAATATAATTATAATTGCGTCAATAACAGATATTCATTTGAGGGGTTAAACAAAAAGTTACAAGGACGGGCGGCAACATGTGTAATTAAAGGACATGGGGGTGTTAGAACCATTTCAATGATTAACCCTATATTTGCGGTAAGCTTTTAGGGTACCGTAGCGTTGCCAATAAATAATTGGCTCAGTGACAGTCGAATTTTCAGTCCCAACAAATTTTCAACGTTTTCTTTTAGTATTTTTTATCATGACAGCTATAGAAATATTTCAATGCACAGTACTTCATTTGACACGTTAAGTGTCTACCCATTACGAGTCCATAAATAAATAAAAAAACGCCCGCACGCCATTTTTTAAAAATAATATGGGACCCACCCCCCTTTATTTTTATTTAACTTAATTTTATATTTAGTTTTTTTGTCTTAGCGTATATATTGACTTGAATTAATTATTTTTTGTACACATACGACATTTAAACAACGCGGAACAATGGTTGCTACGGCATTTCTATGAAGAGTTACAAGTTGTACACAATGTTAACACTTGTCGACGCCACGTACGTTAAAATTTCCTGAAATCAATATGAAATAAACTTGTTTTCTCGTCTTTTATGAAGCAATTACTACTTATTAGACGATTAAAATATGTTAAGAGCAGTGCTAACTTAATAGGTTGAAACTCAGCCTTTCAATCGAGGGTCCGAGGTACAAGTCCCAGGCACACATCACTGATTTTTCGTAAAAGATATGCGTATTAGTAAATAATTATCACTGCTTTACGGTGAAGAAAAACATCGTGAAGAAACATGCACACCTGAGAGTACTCTAAAAATAAAAATAAACTTCTTAAAGGTGTGTGAAGTCTACCAATTCGTACTTGGCCAGTGCGGTGGCCTAACACTCTCTCATTCTGAGAGAAGACCCGTGCCCAGTAGTGGGACAATAATTAGTTGACGGGAAAACGTATAAATCCCCCTTGTCGAATCAAAACTCGATTAATTTTGCTTTGCTTGACGATTCTGATGGTAGAGCGGTCACTGAGGCACCCAGGCTACAGGCAATATCCTAGTTCGGGTCTAAGAGTGTAAAAAGCGGAACTAAAACAGTCACATTGAAAAAAATTATTGAAACAAAATCACGACTGCTTAAAGCGATTTTGTTCATGTTGTTAATTCAATTTAAAGGTTAAAATGAGTTTTGTCATAAACCCATTAAAAGAAGTCGTCCCTCTCCCCCTTTTATCCATCTCCCCGCCATTTTAAAAACTATATAGCCTATGTAACTTAAACTGAGAAGATGCTAATGATATGTCATAGTCCGAAATAAATGGACAAACATAAATACACACACTTGAAAAACATTACCCTCCTTCTGACGCAGTCGGGTAAAAAGCCTTAATTTAATCGATGAATCTATAATCACGTAATTTTAATACGGGATTTATTTATAAAACGGTAGCATTAAGAGATAATTTAAAATTCATCCCCTAAAGCGACAAATAAGTGATTAAAGCTTGTTATAAAAGAAAATATGCTAAACATACTCGTTCCTATTAAAGAGCGTAAACATACTTGGCACATAAACAAAGTGTTTTAACACAAACATGGAATCAATTTATATATTTTCACACCCCCAACTCTTCATGTAAATGTTTGTATATACCCAATCAATTTTGTGTTTTGTTGAATACTAATAAAATGTCAACAAACAATCCAAATATACGCACTAACTCAGTGTTACGAATTTTCATAACAATTGCTAGCATCGTCGTCAATCCCGTTGTCCCACTGGTGGGTTTGGGTTTTGTCTCATAATGAGTGTGTTTCAGTCCACAGTATTCCGCGCTAGCTAAGTGTAAATTGATAGACTGTACACACCTTTAAAACTTATGTTTAGAGAGTTCTTAGGTAAGTAGATGATTTCGTTTATCGTAAAGCAGTGATAATACATTTCTAATACGCATCACATCATATCATAATCATTATCATCATACGAACCATCGATTGAAAGACCGAATTTCAAGCATTAGACCATCACTAGTCCAAAAATCACTTGAGTAGTTACAATAATACGTAGAAAAAAAATGATATGTTTATAATATTTTATTTGTTATTTTAATTGTTCTAATAAAAGTTGTGACTTTACTTTTAAACGTACTTATAAGGAGATATAAAGCATTGAAACTTAAAAATAATTGGTGAATCATTGTTTAGATATCTTGTAATGGATTATCCACATATAAGCAGGATTCTTATTTCAGAGTGAAGGTTTAGCCCATAGTCCATCGCGCTGAGTAAATGCGAATTCACATATGCCGGAGGAAATTTGGCAAAGGGAGATCTCCCGCCAGGCTAGGTGATCATGCCTGGGGAGCGGCCGTGCTCCGTCAATGTCTGTTTGAAACTTGTATATACGCAGGATGTCGAGGAAACTCCGACAGCGTGATTCAGAATACAGTGGATGGCGCCACAGAAACATTATTTTAGAGAATACTTGTTAGCGTTAAGAATAGTTGAAAAGAGCTGATAATGTCCGAATACAACAGATTTATTAAAATCATATTTTAGAACACAATGTGTACAAACAAAGCAAACTAAAATCAAATATATTAAACCTACGTACATATAATTACGTACATAGGATGTCACATATGTAGACGCACTTTAAATATACTAACATACCTCTTTGACATGGTATTGAGAAGCTTAGGTATATTAAAGAGATTAGTATGGTACTTTCCTAGAATATATAGAACTAGCTATTTCCTGAGACTTTGACATACAAAGTAATGATTATTTCAACCCCTATTCTATCTCTTTAAAGATGGAATATTCTAAATTCCTTTCTTAGTGCTTATCTACGATTTACAAATAACATATGCGCAAAACTTCTGGATTCTAGTCTTAGGCGCTTTGAGCTGTGCGTTGATATCTGGGTCAGTAATTAAGTCACCTTCTTATTGTAAATAAGTATATATATCCTCCGTATATATAAGTATACATATTTTATTACTCCGTTAAAATTAAAAACTTAGACAGAACGCAGATGGAATTTTATTGATACATGCACAATATACACATTGAAAGTATCTCAAAAATTTAAAATTACCTTGACCGGCATTTATTTAAACCTAATATTGACACTTGGCAGTTGGCACCACCGGCGAGAACAATCGGCAGTCGCCTCTGGAAGCCGTCCAAGTTATCAGCTAACCCAGGCCTGCTTCAAAAGCCATGTTCACAGGAAATAGAAAATTAATACAATTAACTAAAATTTTCATATATAATTTTTTTGAAGTTATTTTGCGTTTACCTAGTTTTTGGTGCTTATTTTAGATAAAAATATTAAAATAATATACATTCCATCCATACATCAGGTCAGAGGGATACCCTTGAGATCCACTACTGGTCATCATCCTTCCCATAATAGTTGTGTTGGACAAATGTCGCTACGGTTAATAATATGTACGCACCGCAAATGATATTTTTATTATGATAGTGCCGTGCCACACGTACATATATTTTATAATAAAATGTGTGATAAAATGATAAAAAATATATTATAATGAGAATATCGTGAAGTGTAAAATGATCTTTATCATCGTTACCCCTTAAAATATATACGAAGTAAGAACGAGAAACGTTCATTCACCTTCAATCTAACATTTGATTACAGTTCACACGATTTTGAGTCACCTTTCGATCGATTACATTAACAAATATCGTGTTTAATGAACTCATTTTAATATATCATACACACACACACTCACACGCGCGCGCATGCACACAATCATTTACACAAAACCACATACATATGCAAGTGTGACTGACGCAAACATCAATTAAAACTGCGAATATACGATTATCGATAAGAATCATCTACGACGTAAAACATTACAAATACAAGTTCATAACAATACAAATAAACTTGCCCCGAAAACAGTAAGTACGTCGGGATTGTCGCTTACTACGTGTTCATATTTCTTACCGAGACACAAATATTTTCATGTATGTTGCACATACATTTATGGGAAAATATAAGCTACACGCAATCAAAAAGAATGAACAGCAATACTTGAAGATAATAGAACCCTTTGAAGTTAGATTTCGGAGACACTACCGTTACATCTATTTCTACCTAATATCTGTAGTGTTAAGTATTCTGTTTTGAAAAATGTGGTAAGAGATACATAGTTATCTGAGGCCTTCCAACTTAGTCCTCAGGGCATCTGTGGCCAATATCAGGTAAGACATTCTATCTGTGGTTGATTACAGATATCCATGGACAGCAGTGGCCAGTTACCATCCGGCAAACTGCATTATTGTTTGTTACTCCCATATAATAAAAGAGAACTTCCTGAAAGTAATTAATAGCAGATAGTCTTTTTGTTTCTTTTGAGACTCGATTTTATTATAAACTCGCCCTAAGCTTTGAGTCATTGAGTTTTTCTAATTACGGACCCCTATTAGTGGTCTGGCGTCGACTTCTATTTACTAGAACGGTTTTACACCACAAACTCAATTAGAATTATTTATTCTAACTGGTTATTAAAACGAGTACCTAAATAATCTAGCACTAACTTATACACATATATTCAAGAGGGTAATGAACAAGAAGAAGAAGACATATACGTTTTTGATTTTTTTAAACCGATTTTAAAAACGCACGCTTTTAAAAACGCCCCGCACGAAGATAAATAGGCAAACACCCAGACCCAGAACAGAATTTTAAAATCATCACTGGGTGTCAGACCGGTGTGATGACTAGTCCGCCACGCGTCGTATGTTTTACATTAATGACTTTTCTACGCATTTGATGGTAAGTGGTAGATATTGTCAATGACATATGAAGTGTCATACATCATAAACAATATCTATCACTCTCTCTGAATCATAGTCTACTAGTAGACTTTGATCCAAGGAGGAGACAAGCGGATCATATCCCTCCCCCAAAATCTGAATGCAAGTACTTAAGTCGACTCAAGAACAAGAAAAAAGAAACAGAAATACGAGGAGTCAAGCCTGCCATTAAATCTAAAAAGCAGGTACCGAAGACCTTTTTTTTTAGAAGATATTTATTCAAATAACCAAGTCTTTCCAGGATTTCAGTGGTGCTCCTGACGACCAAATTAAAAACAATTACACGAGCTGTTTTACATCTTTCCCTCACCACAACCTTCAAACCAGACCACAGTAGCGTTTAATAACTCAAGTGGATGAAGTTCATGCTTATGAGCTACTTTTAAATTATGAAAAAATATAGGTATGTATCATTATTTAACTGACATCTGAATAAAGGTTTTATTTTGTAGTGAAATGTATATTTTGTAGTTTTGTGATATTTATATTACTTTCGTAGAAACGTACTGATTTCGCTAGACTTAAAGGAATGACCACAATTTAACGCCAACATGCAAAACGTTCATTTTCTCAATTATTCTAAGGGTGCCCTTGACCGAATCGACCCTTAGCGGGGTATTAGTTTTGCTAATTAAGGAGCCCTATTAGCAAGCTACAGTTGTCTATTGCCGAAAGTATTCCGTCGTAAAATTCGAGTAGAATGGGGTTAAATTTGTGCGGTGGCAAATTTTTATCGCTATGGGCGCTACCACTTTTTTTGCAGACAAAGTCTATATAATGTTAGTAATTTCCCATAAATTATGTAATTATTTGCATATCTTTTGTATATATATTAGTTAGCTTATGTTTTACTTTTATTATATATGTATAAAGGAATTATAAATACAACTAAATAAATACAAAGACAAAAAGGTACGGATTTAGTAACTAAAATAAAATTACGTTTCAATAAAATCAAATTTTAAAAAAATGACTATTACGATCTGGAATGCATGCATTCCAGTGCCTTACTGTTGACTTAAAATAAATTGAATTACATAACGTTCCAAATTAAATCATTTAAGGCATTTGCCATGCATTCTCAAGATGAATGCATGCATGCATTAGCGGGCAGTCCCTCTCCAAAATTGTATTTAGGAGACCGTTGTTGATTTCCCGCAGACGCTGCATTACTGGGGCTATGCGTTTTCGAATAATAGCCTGAAAATTGTCGACGTGAGCTTCAGCAAACATAAAACGCGCTATAAAAGCGAGGGAGCTTCATCAGCATCCTGAATCTATTGTAGTATTGGACACGCCGAGCATTTACAAGTTTTTGAAAAAATATTTTGAAACTATGATTGTTATTTTATTCACTTTTAAAGATGCTTTTTTATTTTTGGCGGCAAATTCAAATCAACAACATGTTATTTTCATAAAAAATGTTTTAAATTACGATACGCTAACGGAATGTATTGATTTGAAGCTATTTCACATCACATAATACATTTTCATCGTTTAAATTCTAAAATATTAATTTATAATAAACGAAAGTAAATAAAGTTTTATTGCATTTATTTATTTTATATTGCTACAATAGCAAACAGGCAAGTCGTTCATCGGATGACGGTAAATGCTCAGTGCAACCTCTCTAACCAACTTTATATAGAACGTCCATAAAAAGTTGTCACTTCTCTTGTAAGGACTAAAATAATCGCCTCCTGCAAGTCAGCCGGCAACAACACCAATGAAGATCCAATGAAACCCAGAACTGTTACAAATGGGTATGGCGGTGGACCCTTCTAAATCATACTTCTTCCACATTTTGAAAACGAATAAATATCATAAATTTGATAAAAATAAGTCTGCATTATGAGAAATGTATTTAAAATTCCATACGAACAATACCACGTTCGATACATTTATTAGGCTTCGATACGAAAGCTCTAGACTTTGAATTTATGGCATTCTAGCGCAAGCGTGCTTGGCGTTATACGAATCGCATACTTTCATAACCAACAAAGTATTGAGTATTTAGATTCTTTGAAGCTCTAAGTAAATATGAAATGTTGAATGAAGTAGAACGAAAATATATTTCATCGTTTAATTTTTTTTTCGTTCAACATTTTCATTTGTGTTTGCATATAAATAGGGAACATTATAAGTTCTATATAACGATGTATAAATAAGTCCTATTTATCCGGTACCATAATGATTATTACGGAACGCTTTAACTAATCAGCGTAGAATATACCATTAGGTCTATAAGGATAGTTGATATACTCTGACTATAGTATTAAATACGAATTTTGAATTAATATTTAACTTTATTAAGGCTTATTACGAAAAGCCGTTGCTATTATTAGGTATAAGTATTATTCGCTACGTTTTGTTAGCGTTAAATAAAAGTCTATTTAGACTTTTTATTATTAAATTAACAAAATATATATATGAACTTTTACTCCTATATCATTAACAAAATTTAACAAAATATTTTTAAATAATATGTTGGTTTTATTTAACATTGCTTTTAAATATTTCATAATTCGGCACTCATCATATTTTAATTACTGTAGTTTGTAAGTCATCAGTTCATTTATTATAATATTACTCATACACTACAATTACATTATAACATTTAAGCCGAATCATGTAAACTGGTTCCAGTATGAGCGCCAACTTCAAAACAATGTTAACATTACATACATAACTATCGAATACCTATTTTTCTGTCGCTAACTTATAACTAGAAGCTTATTTCAACAGCTGTGAATTTGAAAAAATAAATCATATAAGTCAGGATCAGGCTTGAAAAACCGTAAATCTATAGAGACGCTTAACTTTAGTTTCAGAAATAATGTCACGAGTCTATCACGCAAGCGGGGAGGTTAGGGCAAAATTGTGTTTATTGGATGTAATTTTTGTAAATCTTATTAATAAAATTTAAATTGTTTTTTTTTTTTATAGTATAAAAATAGCAAACGAGCATGCAGCCACCTGATGGTAAGTGGCTACTACCGCCCATGGACATATGTAATCAAACCTAAGAAGAGTAAGATCAAAGTCTCACCTAAGGTTAGCCACAAACGCGTTGCTATCCCTGAGGACTAAGATGGAATGCCTCGGAAAAGTATGTCTCCCTTACTACACCCTTCAGACCAGATCACAACAGCGCATAACGCTGCTGTTATTAGGCAGAAATAGATGTGGCGGTGGTGCTTCCGAAGTCGAACCAAAAAGAGTTCTACCACCTTAAATTCTGACAAACTTACTAAATGCAAGCTATTTTAAATAATACTTTGTGGTTAAATAGAAAAAGTACGAATATTTGAAAATGTAACAATAATTAGCTATAATAATAGAAGTCAATATACAATATTTTCTTCTATTTTCAAATGCGTGACGTGAAAATATTAAAAATTTAATGAAAAATGAGTCTACTTTAATTTAGTTCCAACCAACCCAACTATACCTTACTGGCCCAAAATGATAACTTTTTGATTATTGATATATCTTTGTACTTATACCTACATATATTATGTTAACGGAAATCTTTGTTATGTCACTGTCGTGTATTCAGTTCATCGACTGTTCTAAAAAGAGGGTAATGCTTTTCGAAAATTATGCACATATATTTTGTGAATGTGAATTTTCTTTGTGAATATTTGCCCGTTAAAATATCTAGAGGTGATAAACATCTAGAGGCTCTCAGGTATCCCAGAAGTTAAATATTACATTCATCGGCTGTAAAGAATATGAAAATCACTAAAGATACATATTTTTATATCTCCATTATAGAAGCTGGCTTAAAGTATTAATAAATAAGTATTGTTTTGGTTTTCTATTATTTTGTATATTTACTTACAGCCATGTTTTACAGAGATATATTATTAAGGCCTAATTAAGTACGATTTATACGTTGTAATCAAACTTACTACTAACTTACAATTCTTATTACTGTAGAGTCGAAATACAGTATCGCGAAAAAAAGCTTCGTATTCAATACGTGTTGGATTATTAAAAATGCTCTCAATATATGATTTTAGACTAATGTTATCGCGGAATTGATACAATTTAATATGTTACTCACGATATGTAGTTTTACATTTTTGTCTGTGTTTAGTTTACGTAAATCACAAATAATATAAAGTTCGATGCGTAAGAGTACAGTTAGTGTTGTGTGTCGTGATATGGAACCTAAAAAAGAAAAACGAACTAGACGTAGGGTAGATAGGTTAATCTACACTAGTGCTTGTCAACGGTTTCTCCCCGCCACCGCAGTTTCGCCGTGACCACGATCTATGTAACTGCGTCGAAATATCGGCAAAAAAAAATTAAAAACCACATATCGTGAGTACCCGTAACATATTAAAAAGTAGCTCCCAATATCACGCTTATGTATCTATGGATGTAAAAATCCACCGAGCTGTTCAAAATGAAAGGTGGAACAAAATCATGATACGTGCACGACACGTACGGAGAGGTCGCGGCGTATCAAATTGGGTTTATTGGATGTAATGTTGACACCTTGCTTATACCGAGTTCTATGTAATGCTATCTGGCTTATTATTTTTGGGAATGAAATACTTTTGATTTATCCTTAGCTGAAAGGCAACGATACAAGATGTATTTAATAAAATACATCTCATGAAATTTGGATTTGCGGCATGATTTTATTTTTATTGGGCGTTTCTTACAGAGTAATTCATATTAGCCATTCTTTTTGTCATAAGACATAATATTATGTTTAAAATAAATAATTACAACATTTCTGA
>MOOZ01000226.1:68530-86116 GCA_002930495.1 Cecropterus lyciades | reverse complement strand
GTCTGGCCGGGGATCGAACCCAGGACCCACTGCGTGTCAGACCGGTATGGTGACCGCTCCGCCACGCGGGTCGTCAAAGTTAAAATTATCGAGATAGAAAAAAAAAACAAAGTTTTTATCCACAAAATACGTTTTCAAAGAAAGATAACAAAACGATCCATCTAACGATCCAAAGAAACGATCCATCTTAATCTTACGCATAATGGAAGCAATGCAGCAAAACCAGTGTAGTTCAACCGGGGAAATACCACCACCACACCTATTTCTATCGTGAAGCAGTTTTTGCATTTTGGTGGAAGAGTGTGGTTGCGGGCTCACTTATATATGAGGCGAATATCTTAATCCTCGGCAGTAGCAACGCATCTGTAATCGACTTCAGATAGAACCCCTGTTCATTATGAAGTTGCTAAAAGATGTCCATATACGGCACTACCCACGTACCGTAAAAGATAGAATAATATATAGCAAGGTAGAAAGTATGGTTGGGAGTATGATTTGAGAGGTAAAGTACCAACGCAACACCGATTGTTAGCGTGTAGCAGTCCTTGAATTACGGTAGAAGGGTGTGGTTTCAGTCTCACTGTCATATGTGATCGTTTAGTTCTTGGGAGAAGCAACGCATTTGTGTGTGTAACTTCAGATAGAATCTCTGTTCTATATAAAGTTGCTCACGGAAGTTCATAGGCGACAGTAATCACTTCAAGGTCAACAAAAGGGACATTTGTGCTTTTAAAAACCATGACAACCGTTTAATATAATGTACTCATTTGAAAATAGCATAGTGCATACACATCTATATTTTTGTATGTCGGTCAGACTGTGTGCTTATTCATAAAAGATAATTTTGGAGAGAAAACTAGTTTTCATATGGTTAGCTCAAACATTTTTTTAGGGGAAGTCAGTTAAACAATAAATGTCTTTGCACGGGAATGCACACGGTCGACTTAATCTCGCACACATAAAAATAAATGAACTCGTAAAATATATTTGAGCACGGTATAAAAAGATAAAATAAGATAAAAAATATGATCCATTTTAGATCGAATTATATTTTATTAAGGTCGCTAGAGCCCGAAAGGGAGTAGTAGAGTTAGGGCCTATCTATAGTATATCTAGGGCTATTTATACGAGAGTAATGTGTAATACAATTTTATCTTAGTACCGTGTGGTTTCTGTTTTGACTACCACTACTCCTTGTCTTCCAGGGGATTTCGTAAGAGGCGACTTAGCAACTAAATTCAAGAGCTAGGCAACAGAGTCTTACTGTGTAATATCAACTTCCTCTCATCAACTCACCAATATGCATACTAGGGTTACTTTTGGTAAAAAAAAACTCATTAAGGAAGGCCACTTTTCAGCAGAGAACCACAAAGGTGTGATCTATGGGCATTTTTATGTTATTACATATAATAAATACTTTAATATATTATGCTCATGTCTTAAAGTAAAATTTTTCTTATTCATATATTTCGAAATAAAATTCCCTTAATGCTTATAAACTTATGTCTAATGAATTCATTTCAACTGTGGTTACTGGAACTGTTAATTAACTAATACACAATTATGTAACTTGTTTAAGTATACCATACACCACTTTTAAATATATTTTCTTTAATAAACTAATATGTATTATATTATTCATTAAAACTTAACTAAATTCGTGATTTTATAACTAAATTATAATTATTGTCCTCATAGCGCGCATTTTCAACAACGGTTGCTGTAAAAGTTTCTTAAAATGGTCACAGCGCAAGAAAATCAAAATGGAAAAACTCCCATGTCAAATAAAGAAGTATAAGTGGCCATTCCAACCCATGCAGTACGAATCTCCCTAATGTATTCAAGCCATAAATTTAGATTATTATGCTCTGCCGAATATCACCAACATGAATATCTGCACGCTATTCTTCGGTTCTTAAATCCCAATCGTATTCTTTGAATACCTTCAGACCGAAGGTCGTTAAGGTAATTTTTCCCCGTCGATTCACACAAACAAATACGATGACTATTAAAATTATTTGAATACCTATTCAACTAATCACGCCGCAGCGAAAAGTAAACATAAATTACCATTTTTCAACACCATCAAACGGGCCAATCCGGTAACATCTGGCGGCGATCCGTACCACAGCACATCATGCGAGTACCTCACAAAAACTCTCGTCTCACTAAAAAAAGCACAATTAAAAACACAATCACCGATTTATTTTGACCGAATACGTCGATTTGCACGGACGCGGCGTAGAGGTGGCACGGCTGCTACGAAACTGCCGCTACGGCGCTACGAAGGCGGCCGAGAATTGCCGATGATAGCCGACGCGCGCTCGGGGGAGCTAGGGCGAATTTCGCTCACTGTTTCATATTTTATATCGGTTGGGACGAACGGAATTACGGAGTTTGCTCGGGTAGGTTTTTATAGCGTAACGGAACCGAGGCGGCTGGCGCGCATTCTATTTGGAAGGTATTTTTTCAACTTGTGTGTTCGCCGCGAAATTTTTTATTGTTTGCTTCGCCCCACACTTGTAGGTCGTGTGATTTTAATGGAGCATGGGCGTGACTCGCTCAAAGAAGTAATAATGCGCTGATTCGGTACTTACATTGACGTGAATGGATAGCTGTTTTGTACTGGGACGTGATGTCACCATATGTTAGCGTTTTAGATAAGGGGTTAGTGCTCACTGGTTACGGTAATGTAATTTAACTCCGTTCAATTCCCCGAGATAAACACTTCATAGTTTAATAATTACGTCACTGGGATTATCTTTGTTGTTGTACACGTACTTTGTTGAATACACATATAGACCTAGTATTGTTATCTAAATATAACGATTAGTACATGATAATTAAACCCGGGATATTTTTATTAGTACTTTTTACCATTCTATCATCAACGTTTGAATATCATATTTCCTTACGTGTTGGATCCAATCTTGGATCTAATCGATTCTGAGATTTACAAAAAAGTTGTTTTAAAGGAACTTAGCCAAAATTTCGTGAAAAGCACGTTAGAATTTTAATTACGAGCTAATTTTAGTAAATAATTTGTAAAACAGGAACAACAGCAAGGTTATTCATCATGTTTCCGGGAATTTTCTTAGAACTGGTTCATTTTTGCTCTTAGGAAATCGGATATCATGATGAAACGTAATTTACTTAAAATTGCTTGTTCAATACACCCTAATCTGAATTGATCTTCGATTCTCCGTATTATAGTGTCATTAATGTTCAAAAATAATTAACTAATCACCGGCTAAGTTGCGATTAAACTTAATTTTAGATTGAGAAGAAACATTAGATTGTTTATATAAAGTTTCTTGAAGATATCTATGAGTGGCAGTGACCACTTACCGATTGGTGAGATTTAATTGATGGTAAGTGCAGGAACCACTTACCATCCATGAACATCTCTAATCAGCCCCAGATAAGATCAGAGTCTTACCTCAGGTTGGCCGCACACGCGTTGCTACTCCAGAGGACTAAGTTGGAATGCCTTGGACAAATATGTCTCCCTAACCTCACTCTTCAGACCAAAACACAACAGCGCTTAGCGTTGCTGTTATGACGCAGAACCACCTTCTAAATATACATTGAAAAAATGTTATTGTTAAATTTAATTTTACAGTGAACGATTTTTTTTTAAAGAATCGTCATCCATAATTATAGTTGTAACGCAGTATAGGTATGTACAAAGCAATTTGACAGTCAAAATTAGCCAAGCGACGTGGCCTCGGGAGACGCAGAATACTAAGTTCGGCACTAATTACCAGCGAACATAGAACACGCTTAATTAAAAATGTGTTTGGTCTGAAAATTTTGCTATAATACCATTTAAATCTTTAATTGTGTCGAAGCTTAAATTAATTCGACTACAGTCCGCTCAGAAAGTAGTTTCAAATGGAAGGAATCATTTTTAAAATTTTAGTGTTGTGTTTTCGCTGTTAATTATTACCTATTATAAAATACTAATAAATATCTTAAATCTAAACTAAAACAGGTCTCAATTAAATCTGATCATCGGATGATGCTTGCCTGATAAATGCACAAATGGACAGAAAGGATGGAGTATATGTAAATTACTTTGTAGAAATATTAAATTCGTATCAATTTATTATGCAGTCCATCTGATGGTAACTGACCACTACCGCCGTTGGACACCTATGATTAACCCCAGATAAGATCAGTCTTATGTAAGGTCAAGTACTTATATGCTGCTACCCCTGAGGGCTAAGTTGGGACGTCTCGGAAGAATATAATTCTCACAGTTAAAGCAAGCATGGTGTGGAATTTTCATAAAGTCACATCGCCTGCACGAAGACTTTCGTAGTTATTTTTTTTATATAATTTAATCGTAATCATTTAATAAGGTATTTTTGTTTAATTCAAATGATTTTATTATTATATCAATACTAGCTGTTTACCGCGAATTCGTGCGCGCGGACCTCAAGACAAAATAATGCAAATTAACCTCTCTTTTTAGCACATCGGGGATGTAATATCAAAGATTGCATTTTTAGAAAGTATATTAAACGAACGTATTGGCCATATTTTAGGTTAGGTTAGGTTTTAAGTTCAGTAGTGTAGTTTAATTCGTAGAAGATTCGTCAAATGTCCTTCACTCCATCCTTTTGCTATTACCAAATTAAAGATGTATTGTAAGACAATACAAAATTACAATAAAAAGATGTCAGACAAAATAAATCTCTTAGCAAGTACTAAATAAGAAAAAACTAACCTACTCTGTATAACTATGCTTACTAACGAAGTGACGTCACTCGCGTCACAGCATGGCGTCTAACGTGTCCGTGTAAAAATTCAAAAATGATATAAGTAGTTTTTAGAGGACCCGTGTATGTGTGTTTTTTGATTCAATTATAATAAAAAATCAAGTACGAGTAGTTCATTTCTGCTATATGAACTTGCAACACTTCACAGAAGACCGAATTACACTTATTGCTTATAAAATAACCGGTATAATGCTTATAACGAACGGTTAATAACATAACGTACGTGCCGATTGTTGCCGCGATGTTTACATTTATAATTTAAGAATAACACGTTTTTAATTAACTGCTCCCACTGCACGACTCTGCTTTACCACGTTAATTCCTGACGAATTTACTAAGGTGTCGTATACCTAAGGAAGAGAGAGTAAGCGATAAATAATGATAAAGTAAACGATTTTATTTATGTAAGATTTGAGTATCAAATGGTAAGTGGTCATTTGATACTCGAATCAAGTCCATCTTATGTTAAATAGTTACTGCCACCATGGAGATATGTATTAGTTTTCATTTGATATCCATATTATAATGGTAATAAAAATTGTTCCATCCCTTCGTTTTTTAAAGGCGCCATTTAAATATATATAGCCTATGTCACTCTGCAAACTGGAATGATTCTATTTATATATTATGTCATACGTTAAATCTTTTGAGCTGTAGCGCGTGCCAAAGAAATGGATTTACATATATACATATTTATACTAGAAAAACATTACCTTCTTTCTGACGCAGTCGGATAAAAATAAATGTGAAGGTGGTATCCTACATTGAATCATACTCGTTCTAACATATCTCAATTAATAGAGAGAGTAGCAGTTATATTATATAAACTAGCTGGGCCCGCGGTTTCACCCGCGTTTAAAAGAAATGTAACGTGACATACAATAATCGAAATTTTTATCTCATTAGAAAAAAAATCCCCCGATTTTGAAACATTCTTCATTGGTGCTCCGCTCCTGTTAGTCTTAGCGTGATGATATATAGCCTATAGCCTTCCTCGATAAATGGGCTAACTAACACCGAAAGAATTTTTCAAATCGGACCAGTAGTTCCTGAGATTAGCGTGTTCAAACAAACAAAACAAACAAACGAACTCTTCAGCTTTATAATATTAGTATAGATATATTGGTTCATCATTATATTTTATCGGTAGCGTTGAGACGTATCCTTTAAATTGAGTTCTGTATTGTATATTTACTCTGTTGAGATGGCTCAGGTCATCCAATTTATATAGATGTATATTTGCTCCTACCAAATTACACTGATGGGGAATAAATTACGCATATGTTTGCAAGGTCTTGTATTATAGAAAACATAATAAAGCGGATTTATGTATAGTCGATTATCTTATATAGTCGATTGACGCTAACACTTGCAGCGCTGAGTGATTGACGCTGACACTTGTAGCACTGAGCAATTGACTCTAACACTCGCAGAGCTGAGCGATTGACGCTAAAACTTGCAGCGCTGAGCGATTGACGCTGTCACTTGTAGTACTGAGCAATTGACGCTAAAACTCGCAGCGCTGAGCGATTGACGCTAAAACTTGCAGCGCTGAGCGATTGACGCTGTCACTTGTAGTACTGAGCAATTGACGCTGACACTCGCAGCGCTGAGTGATTGACGCTAAAACTTGCAGCGTTGAGCGATTGACGCTGATATTTGTAACGCTGAGTAGTTGACGCTAACACTTACAGCGCTGAGCGATTGCCGCTGACACTTGTAGTGCTGAGCAATTGACGCGGACACTTGCAGCGCTGGGCAATTAACGCTGACACTTGTAGCGCTGAGTAATTGACGCTAACACTTGCAGCGCTGAGCGATTGACGCTGACACTTGTAGCGCTGAGCGATTGACGCTTGATGTGTATTTTTCGTGGCCCTTAGTTTAATCTGCAGATTGATTATCATACATTATAGGCATCTACGATAGGCTTTAGGTAGAACCCTTTTTGTATATGGAATTGTGTTTGTCAAGGAAGTCCTTCGACAATAGTAACTACTTACCATCAGATGGACTTCGTGCTTCTTTACTACTTTAATCGCGAAAAAAAATAGCTACAATATATTAGCAAAGAAGTATATTGAAATATAAACAATGTACATAAAGTTGCAACTCTTTCTACAACCCACTAATGGGCACGAGTCTTTCATCACACATACTAAAACCTTAATTGTACTATGCCACTCTGTACTCACACAACACATTGTAATGATAATATTAAAATCTTCACCCTATTTTCTGTACCCGTGTGTCATATTTTAAAATGATATAGCCTATGTCAGTTTTTAAACTGAGTCGATTTCAATGTTAGGTCATATGTTACATTCCGTCAAGCCGTTTGGACTGAAGCACATGCCACATCAATTTACATACATACAAACTACACACAAACAGCATAAATACATTCGTTCAAAAAACATTACCCTCGTTCTGACGCAGTCCTAACCCGACTGCGATAGTATCTAATGAACACTATCGGGACTGACAGCTTAAAGTGCCATCCAAAACATAGAAACGCGTATAAAATGACGACCCGCGTGGTGAAACGGTCACAGTCTGACACGCAGTGGGTCCCAGGCTCGATCCCCGGCCTGACAGATATCTGAATGATGAGTTTAGATTTCTTATCTGAGTCTAGGTATTTGTGTATTTGTCTTTGTGAGTCCATGGCACCCACGACACAGGAGAAAACCCTAATGTGGGACTATGAGTGTAGAAAACGTTTAAAATCCAATAGCAGTCACCCATGCAATACTTGACCATATTCAGTGATGCTTAACTTTGTATATATAATAACTACACTATATTATTTGTTGTACTATGATATGGTATGGTTATTTTCTTTATGTTGAGCACGCTACACGTTTTATAGCTTAACAGCTCCATAATAATTTAGGTTTAAAACAGGTATGTAAATGTGAACATTTACTATTTTTAATGCATAATGCACAAGTAGTTTCTTCGCTCCTCCATCTCAACGATAATTTAAGCTTCAAAATATTTAAATGTAAACATTTATTTATTTAATGCTTGTCGAGTTTCTTGGTCCGCTTCTTTTCTACAACGAAATACTTTAGGACACAGTGGTATAAAGTCCATTTTTAAAGAGAATGGATTTTGAAGAATAACTTTTATATATTCATACTTTTTAATGAGTTAAAGGTAGCAAACAAGTATGCAGTCTTCCTGACGATAAGATTCACACTTATTTCCTCCTAATCCAAAATAATACCAATAATAATAATAGATTCAGGCAGGATCTTTCTAATAGTAATAACGTGATACCTATGTTTTTTGGAGTGTCCTCCCTAAGAGTCGATTTTCATATACGGCGCCCGGTATGAGGAAAATATGAGGAGTAAAATCTAGTGATCGAATGACCTCGTTACGTTTTTGGTGCACAACCTATTGTGAGCACCTTCCCCTTTTTTTCATCTGTCACATAGATGGCGCTGTTTACAACAATTGGAACTTATTTAAATTTAACTTTATTGCGCCTGTTTAGACCATCGTACTTAAGGAGTAAACTCCAGTCGTGCGTCGGAGCTGACACACACTTTTTTTTATAAAAATGATGTACCTAACGATCATTCAGTTCTCCTTATAGTAAATGACATCTGTAACCAACTTCATATTTAACAGGAATTTTATTTGAAGTCAATAAATATTACATTTATAAATATCATATTTAACAAAACATTTATAAATATCATATTTATCACAATAAATATCATATTTAAACGCACAGAAGTGTCACCCATCCAAATCGTGGCTGCGCTCGACGCTGCTTAACTTTGCACATCAGTTAACATAAGCTGCGGAACTCGCTTCACACTCCTGTTTACGGAGTTTTAATTTCAATGTATTTCATTTAGCCAATTTTAAGTCCTAAAAAGTATTACAGCTGCTTAATTGACCATAAAATAAATAAAAATGTCCCGGGGTCGTATTGTCGACGTTTCTTTGTTAACGTTTTTACGATGCAGTAAAAAATATGACTTCAATAAAATTATGTTAACGAAAATGAAATACGCATTTATGTTAACAAATCTAGGCAGAAATGGGGTTAAAGGATATGAAATGATAAGTTTTCAATTTCACCTTCAACGTTACATTGAATTATTAAATAAAAAAATAATAAATAACGCTTTCTACTTATAGCCCACTAGGATTTTTCCTGTGTCATATCCATTTACACAGAGACAGACGAATACACTAACACTCAGACCCATAATAGAAATCTAAATTCCTCTCTCATATTTTTGTCTGACCGGGGATCGAACCCGAAACCCACCGAGTGGGAAACCAGTATAGCGACAGTTTCGCTACGTGAGAAAAATGGGTGGTTATTCGCCGTTGTCACCACCGCAGCCCTTACTTATACTATTATATTGTCTTTAATAGAAGCATGTCATTTCCTCAATTAAGCTATTTCCTGTTGAAAGATGTGGCCTGAAAGGTGTTACACATAGAAAATAAAACTTTGACATGAAGAATACCTAGTGAGTCGTCAATGCTCGCAACGTATCTAAGACCGATTTCTGATAGAACTTGCATACATATACCTATTATAATAATTATAATGAAAATGAAACTTCCTTTTGTCTGTTATATTATTGCAAAACATGTACAAAATAACTAGAGGACTGAGGATTAATAATAACATAATTTTTAATAATATCCAGAATTCTATTTGTCTGTCTGTTAAGCTATGTGTTTGAAATCGCATTACATTGAAACTAATAAATTTTATTCAATGTTTGAAATTAGGATATAAATAAATAATTACCTATTAATAACGTTTATATATTTCTGTACTGTATAATCGTTAGCTACTTCAATTTCACATAAACAAATTCATCACAGAAATCTAAATGTATCATTTAGACGTTACTTTGCCGGGAATCGAACGTCGCGCTTAGGATTTTGCTAAGCGCGACAAACTTTAAAGATACATTTAAAACCAAGATCAGAACGTTCCACTAAGTCTTTCCTATTTATTTCCCACAACAAGCTCTAAAAATCTTTTAAGTCCACTTTAATAATCTTAAAGCTCCCGGCGTTCCTCATTAAAGGCCGCTTCTGGAGAACAATGGCCTCCTGTGGTTAGATATTCCGCGACTTCGCCGACAAAGAACGCAATGACCTGAGCGAAAAGATTTACTTACTTTTTGTTTTATAAACGTATGAAAAACCATGTTTCCATATCTCTGCATTATATCTGAGTTACATATTAGTATGGACGTACTACGTATAAAGGTAGACCTACATTGTAGTATGCACGTATTACGTATAAAGGATGTAGATACGTTTGTGGTTCGACTCCGGCGGCACCAGAGCCACACCTTTCTTTATAACAGCAATAGTAAGCGCTCCTGTATTCTGGTTTAAAGGGTAGTTAGAGTTGTAGTAAGATAGAAATACTCATCCGTGGCATTCTTATGACTACGGATGACAGTAGCCACTTTATATTTAACTGACTTCAAAAAAAAGTGGTTCACAAAACGATTTTTTTCTACGTACGTTATTACCTCATAACTTTTGGGTGTACCGATTTTGATGATGCTTTTAATATTGCAAAGCACCAGCTTTTTATATGGTCCCATTTAGCGATAGAAACTTAATATAGAACTTGAGATAGATATCTCAATTCAATGACAGATGCGTTGCTTCTTCCGAAAACTAAGATCTACGGTCATCTGAAAGTATGCAGGCCACCATACTCTTCGACCGAAACACAAGAAATGCTATACGCTAGAAATTGGTGTGGCGGTGGTACGTCTTTCGTTGAGCTTTATTGCTGCTATGAAAAGACTATTCAGCGGTGGGATATTAAAAACCTTTAGAGTTAGATATTATTTTAGTCGTTAGTTATGTAGGTGTTAGTAAAAGACTAGTGCGAACCCAATATAAGTTCCCAGTATCCCATTTCGCAACAGAACAGTGTCGTTGAGTTGTTTATGCGAATTCTCGAGCTAATGTGCCTCGCGGCTGTTGATTTATGTCGTGCAACTACTCAACAACTAATAACGTTAACTAGTTGCGGCTTGTCGTCAAACACGAGTCCTATTTGAATTCTTGTTGAATTTATGTCCTGTTTAAATTTAATTTCTTTGCCTACGCTTGGTTAAGCGTTATATAGAATAGATGCTCGCAATTTCTTCACTTAGAAGTCAGATCGTCACAGCTATTACTAGCGTGAAGCAGTTCGTGCCTTTAGTTGGAAGAGTTTGGTTGCCACACACATTCATATGAAGCGACTATCTTAATCCCCTGGAATACCAACACATTTGTAATCAAACAGAACTCTTGTTCTATTTATGAAGTTGCTTACAAATTTCCATGGGCGGTAGTAACCACTTACCATCGATGGGGTCGTCGTTGCTCGTTTGCAACTTCAATAAGATTAAAAAAGTTAATGAGCATAAAGTCCACTTAATGGTTATGATATCCCAGATGGGATTTGAAATGTACCTGATCTTAATGTTTTTTTTTATTTAAATATATCAATAGCGAACGAGTGTGTAGTCCTAATCGTAAGTGGTTTCTGCCACCCGTGGACATATTTAATCAACTGTAAGCAAGATAAGTGATCAGCCTCAGGTAAGACATCTGAGGCTGATCACAGTTGCGTTGATATCCCTGAGGATTAAGTTGGAACTCCTCGGATAAGTACTTATATCTCCCGTAGTACACCTTTTAGACAAGAACACATCAGCGCTTAATACTGCTGTAATAAATAGGTATGGGCGAAGGTGCCTCTTGAGCCGAAATATCTGTATTTCGGCTTTGCCACCCTCGAAACGGGTTGACGGCAGAATCCAATAATCATTTTATTTCAAAATAAAACTCTAAGTTTTGCAAAACGAATAGAGAGAGATAAACTAAGCTAACCTTTGTTTTAGCGCAATAACCTTCAGACAATACTGCGAAGCGAACAAAAGAAAAGTTTGTTTAGAGCCAAACTAATATTGAGTCTACGATCTGTATGAAAAACTGAATCTCTTTTAATGCTTTCATAATAATAGAAGTAATATGGAATTCTTAAAAAGAGTACAATTCACTTAAGAATATACATTGAAAGCCAATATATAATATTATTTTATATTAAACAAATTATTGATTTTAGGTACACTTAAAATATATTATGTATTATATTTTTCAACCATGATTTAAATAGTACATCATTATTAAAAATAATCAATTATTACAAGTTATAATAGCTTGTTTATGGATTATGAGGAAATTAACTTATAAAGCGTGACTTTTAGATAACTTGAAGGGTGTGGTAAGGGAGACATACTTTTTCAAGGCATTCCATTATTCCTCAGGGGTAGCAACGCATCTGTGGCTAACCTTAGGTGAGACTTTGATTTTACCTAGGGTTGATTACAGATGTCCATGGGCGGCTATATACCGTCAAGCCATTATTGTCCCACTGCTGGGCGCGGATCTTCTCTCAAATTGAGAGAGTTTCAGGCCATAGTTCACCGCGCTGGCCAAGTGCGAATTGGTAGATGTCACAAGTTCTCAAAGGTGTAGAACTTTTTAAAAGACCCTTTCCTTCACCGTAAAGCGGTGATAATTAACTTCCAATTAGCAGATATTTTTTTGAAAAATCAGTGGTGCCTGGGATTTTCGAATCCTCGGACCCTTGATTAAGAGGCCGAGTTACGAACATTCGGCTATCACTGCTCAGGCACTGTTTCACTGCCGCTTTTTATTACTATATATACTTCAATAATACTATCATTATGTACTTCATACTTTAATAAAATGGAGTATTGTATAAATGTCACCTCGGAAAGGCACTGACGAAAATATCAAGTGTCGGCTAAAAAGTGGACGTTCCGTAAAATACATAAAAAATTGAATAACTTTTCAAGTCATTTACAGTGCACGATTTTAATTTCATAATAAGGTATTTCGTTACGCAACTTTAAGTTCTTGTAGTTCTTTTTTTAAATATGTAGGCACCTCACCCACATATCATATTTTACGTGTATGTAATTTATTTATTATATTACAATATTCACATACACTTACACATTATACATAAAATGTTATGTAATTATACTTATATACATATACATAACATACACGAGGCCAGCGACAATACTACACCCCGGACTCTAACTCGGGGCACATGGTGTGTGTTGGATTATCGCCGAGCGGCCGGCCGCTATTGTCTGCGCTCGCATATCGCGCCAGTGGTTGTCCCCGTCACCTCTCGCCGTGCCGGCCAGGTCTGCTCGGCAGTCAGCTAACACTCTTCCCGCGCTGCACTTGTGTCTCTCGTTACGCCTGGCTACTCTCGCTACGATCTACGCTTGCGAACTATATAAACTATCGCCTGTGTTACTAGATTTAAGACTATCATAAGTGTTTAAGTTTAGTGCCTAGGACGCTTGCTATCGTTTCTCTCTCTCTCTCCTTCTTTGTTAACTATGGTAGATTTAAGTGTGGACATTACATTGTTTAGCTTTTAGTCATAGTGTTAGTGCATTATATGGATCTCAAGTCGTTAATTAGTTAATGTGCAATATACTCTTGTTTAAGTGAACTTGTGCATAATTTCTGACTTTACCTCTTCCTGCGCTTCACGCATCTCACACATCATTCACCATATCTCCATAAATACATCCATTACAATGTTGTATTTTTTAAATTATATCTGTTATTTAGTCTTATCTGTAAATTTGTATTCCCTTGTAAAACAACATTTATATGTTATTAAATACAACGTATAATGGCACTAATGCCATCGTATTAAGGATCAGAAATCTGTATTTTTTAATACTTATTTTTATGTGCGTTGCAAGAAGCATACATCGTACTTAAATGAAATGTAAATTTTCAAATTCATTATAATTATACAATAAACACTGTTGCACCAAAACCAATTATACTTTCATAGTTAGATTTTCATTACATGGTTGATGCGATATAAAATATTTCTAACACAGACACAAACGCAGAGCATCACATAGTGTATAATTACTTCTACAAAATTATGAAAACTCAATTAAGCCATTAAACTAGACCAGTTACTAATTGGGTCGTATCGTAATCGTCTCTTGGGATGCAAACGTCATCACTAACAGTATTCAATGTTATTTTCGAATTGCAAGCTGAATGCAAACCCGCCAGTTCTGAAAAAGCGCACCGGCTGAATGGAGCATCGGTTGCGATAAAAACTGAAGTTCTTTTACAAATATTAAAATTGCAGCTCTACTAATTGTTGCACTACTGACGAAGTACGATGAACGATAAAGTTAAATTATATTTGAAAAACATGCAAAAATATGTTTATATGTAAATCGAAATGTCAGGAGATTTCTTAGAGCGGTCGGGGCTATTGTCCTCCATTGTGGGTGTGAACGAAGCGGGAACTCAGAAATAAGATCACCTTCGTAATGTCCATCACTTATGTATTCAATTTTTTTACAATTTAAATGTTAATACTGTAGTGAGCACTAGATTAAAGTGGATTAAGAGCCAATAGATTAGAACTAGTACATCTTGCATGACTTCTGTCAACCGACCCATGGCGAGCTGTCATCGCGATAATATCTTCGAACTACTCCATTCGGGGAACCCGCTCTTGATTTTCGATGAAGTATTCTTTTTAATAACCAACGACAATTTTAAAAATACTCGTAATTATTAATTGCAATAATTAATTATTTCAATGGAATAATTTTATCTAAAAATTCCACGCGCCGTCATGTATATTTTTTGATAATTGACTAAAGGTTCAGGGGAAATTTAAATTTAGAGGTTTCTTTATGCCTTACTTTGTCACATCAATGCGGGATATAAATGTTTACCGTTTATACTTTTTACTAGAATATTTGCATATATTAAAATTGTAAAAATAATTAAGACGTAAAAAATGAAAGACAACGTAAAGTATAAATGTAATGAATTCATTTTATTAATGTTTTAATATCAACATTTAAGGTAACTTCGCACGAAGCCCCGCGACTTTCGTAGATCTTAACCTACAAGGTTAAGCAACGTTGGGCGCGGTTGAACAACTATGTAAAAAAAATTAAATAAACAAAATTTTGCGTTGTTACGTACTTTAAAAAGCACGTTAAGCCGTCGATGCCAGTTGTTATGATAGGTTGAACAGTTAAAACTCGTTGGAATCCTTATGGGTTGTTTGATAGCGACCATCACGGGTGGGTCAGTACCACCTCCAGTAATGCGCATTGGAAGTATGCGCCAAGCCTCTCTCAGTTATTAAAATTGATCAGTGCCCAACAACAGGTCAAAAAGAGTTTCATGAATGCCATTATTAAATCTTTTGCTCTAGTACTACTTGACGTTCTCTCGCTCAACTTCTCGCTACCCGACAGCGATTTATTAAGTATCTTATTTTAAAAAAGGTCTCTCAGTTTTTGGGATAGACGATGAACTGGTAATGTATATGGTAATAATGTAACAACAACATGAACAAAACATCCCAACAGACAAAAATGAGTTGCAACTACCAAAATACCATTTAAAATACCATTTAAAATACCATTCTTAAATCTCTTGCTCATGTACTCGACGTTCTCTCGTTCAACTGACAGCGATGTAACACGTACCTTATCGCCATTCTACAGTTTCGCTACACTTGTAGCATTTCTATGTTTCTCAACTGTTTCTCTTTCAAGCTTATTTTGTAGCGATATATATATTTTGATGCTAATTTCGTATTACGTTTCCGGAGCAGGCGAACCAATTAAAAACTGAAAGTTAAAAATTGCATTTCATTTTAATTAGTAACAATTTCGCTTTTTATTTTACTTTGAAAATCGGATAATCAAACGGATATTTTCATGGAACTTCGGTAAAATTTATCTCAGCTAAAACAGTCATGTCCCTAGTTTGACTACACACTGTACAACACGAGCAGTAAGGCTATATTACTAGTGTTTTAAATAGGAAATTTCGACGACATGATAAAATATCGTAAATGCCGTAATATATTCTTATCCATGTGATCTGAGGTGGTTCTTGCCTACCATGGGCACCTGTAAAGCGTAGTCACAACAGATAAGTTAATACCCGTAGAGACTAAGTTGGTATAGATCATATAAAAATCTTTCCTTCACCAAACCTTAAGCTTAAAGGTAGAACACAATGGTTAAAACTATGTGTGGCGATGACCTCGCCAGACATTTTAACATAATAGTTGAACGTAGTGACCTATCTCAATTCCTAGCGTAAGAATTTATTTTTGATGTGAAACATCTATATGCGCGCGTAGACCTTATTGTTTGCGTGGAGATCGCCACGCCGTATTTATAAACTATAAAAAAAAAACACGCTTTCTTCACTCATACCCCATAGTAGGATTTTCTCCTGTGTCGTGGGTGCCATGGACACACAAAGACGAATTCACAAACACCTAGACCCAGAACAGAAATCTAAATTCGTCATTCAGATTTCTGTCTGGCCGGGGATCGAACCCGGGACCCACTACGTATCAGACAGGTATGGTGACCGCTCCGCCACGCGGGCCGTCGAAGTATCGAACAAAACTAAGCGGACTGCGGTGTTAGTTCGACTTAGTTCCTTTCGCAATCTTGTCTTTTATGCATATTACTTGTACGAACACGATATTTCGCATCTGCCTGGTGTCCCGTGATGGCTACTTTTTACTATAGTGTCAAATTATAATGCATTCGATAATTAAGCAAGTACAGCCACCCATGAATCTTTCCAATATTATAAATGCGGAAATAGGTGAAGATACTGTTTGTTACTCTTTCACGCAAAAATCACTAGTCGGATTTCACTGAAATTTGGTACACAGATAGTTAATGGTCTAGATTAACTTATTACTCTGGTAAACATGAGTAGGTGAGGCCACGAGAATAAGCTAGCATGTAATCTATAGATATAAATAAATTGAAGTGTCTGTTTGTAATATAAAAAAACAGCTTTTTACAAATGCATACGGAAGTATATACGATACTGATAACAAAACATCAATTACTAAAATTTTTGTCTGTCTGTTTGTTCTGGCTAATCTCTGAAACTGCTGGACCTATTTTGACGGGACTTTCACTGTTAGATGGCTGATATCATGAGGCGTAACTTAGACTACTTCTATTTTAGAAAATGGGATTAGGGTTCCGCACAAAAAATTAAAACCGCGCGCGCTCTACGCGAACGCAGACACCGTCACTGCTGCTAATGTCAGTTACTTTCAAGTCTACAATTCCGGCTGTATGTAACCATGTCAAGCACATTTTTTAAACGCGGGTTTAACCGCGGGGCTCAGCTTATAAATAAATAAAATGCGTTGCTTTTCCCGAAGACTAAGATAGTACCCTCATACGAGAGTAAGCCGGCAACCACACCCTTCCGAAATAGAAAAACTACTTCACGCTAGCATGAGAGTGGCGGTTTTCTTCGTTCTCCCTTAGCATTTCTTTTAAACAACACAACCGTTACAAGGCAAAAGGATAAAAGTCAGGTCAAAAGTTTGACGGCAAATAGGTGTTGCGGTGGCGACGCAATCGAACGAGTAGTTTCAAAATTTATATGTATTTTCATTTCAGTGTGAAAAGTATGAACGAATACAATTTTGGACCGTCACCTGGCTGTATGAAAAATGAAAAAAGGTCCCGGAAGTGCGATACTGGATATATTTTATTTTTCTAACGCATTTTTAAAGTTAACTTTGACGCCGTGGAAAATATATGACACATGCGACAGTCGCTATTTACTTTTATTAGAATTGCAAATGAATGAAACTAAATGTGCTATTTTACGGAATACATATTTTTTCATAAATTAT
>MOOZ01000226.1:22140-40665 GCA_002930495.1 Cecropterus lyciades | reverse complement strand
GAGTTTAGGTTTCTGTTCTGGGTCTGGGTGTATGTGTATTCGTCTTTGTGTGTCCATGGCACCCACGACACAGGAGAAAGTCCTAGTGTGGGGCTATGAGTGTAGAAAACGTGTTTTTTTTTTATCTTCACCAATTTTGAATCCCTTGAGCCAGATAACGACGACGCTGTCGCAAAAAAATACCTACATTTCCAACAACCCCTTGACATCGTAGTTTAAAGGTGTGATTGAGAATTCTATCAGGTATACACTTGAGTTGCGGATCACGCAGCACTGTTAAATAAAGCTCTGTTCGAAGCAAAGTTTATCATGACCCTCTTTGTTGTCCACTGACATAAGTTTCCCCTTTCTCGATTGACCCCGCGTCTGGCATACGTGTTGGTGATCGCAGTGGGTGTTAATGTTACACAGGAAGACGCTGCTTCGTATTTGCTGGATTTTCTCCTAAGCCTCATTCAAAGGTAAAAAAGACAGGAGTGCGAGAAAGGATGCTATTGAAGGCCGACTTCGCACGACACATAGAAAACAATATAATAGAATCATGATAGAAACATCTATATCTATCATATAAAAATCGCCGAGCATACATAAAAAAACCATGACGAATAAATCGTTATCTATTCGGAATGACGTTTCATTCCTTTAGGAAATCGGTTAAAAAGTAGTGCAGAGCTGGTGAGTTCTACTTTAAAACGCGAGGTAAGAGAATCATTCTTTTCCATCTATTCATCAGTCCTTCGAAGTCCATTGCTGGACACGAATCTCTTCTAAATGGCGTCGCTCCATCAGGTCCTGTGCTTTTTGAATCCAACGGTTTCCCACTGTCTCCTTCAGGTCATCAGTCCACCAGGTTGGGGGACGACCTGTATTCCATTTGCCTATACTAAATCATGGTGTAAAAACTTAGTCCTCAAGTGTAGACACGCATGTAGCTGGTCTCAGGCAACTCTAACCTTATCTGAAATTGATTATAAAAAACCATGAACGATATGTTGACCACTGACTGTCAAGTCGACTGCTTGCTTGTTTCCTATTTCTATAACATAAAGAAATGAAAACATTTAGTTTGAAAGGACGACAGTGCCTTAACTCACGAGTAACTTTTCATTTTTTAAATAAAATTTTGATCCAATTGTATATTCATAACTCTACATGAAAAAAATAATCTCTTAATATATACGCTAGTGAACAATCTTTAACGCTTATAAACTCCTTAGTTTGAACCACTCCTTACAGCCGCCTTATGTAAATGATAGTACTCACTCCGAAACCTTGTTCTGTATCTGACTTTCTACGTCATTTGTTCCAAGTAATAGTTTGGGAAGCCGAACTTCGAAGAGAATGGAGAAATAAAGGAGTTTGTTTTGTTAGCACTCGATATTGTACGATACTGGAACTTTGAAGTATTGGAACTTGTTTGATGGAAAACGAAAAGAAAATTTAGAGAGGATAGAAATTGGAAGTTGGAGTCTATCTGGTAAAGTGAGTCCATCTGTGTATTAGTCTATAATAGTTTTTAAGCTAAGTTTGATAAAATGCCTATTAAGTAGACTGTAGTATAATAGTTATTAAGCTATAAGTAGTTTTGCGTCTGTTAAAGGAAATCATTTTGATTAATTTTATGAATAGTGTGAGAAAAAAAAGCCTATTTTTTTAAATATGTAAGTATATCTGGGGTTCGTTGTTCTAAATTTTTGAAAAAATGCGTGTAAAGTAGACTTTACACCCTTTAACGATACCCCATACCGGTCTGACACGCAGTGGGTTCCGGGTTCGATTCCCGGCCAGACCAGACAACTGGATGATGAGTTTAGATTCTGTTCTGGGTCTGGGTGTTGGCATATTGTTCTTTATGTGTCCATGGTACCCACGATACAGGAGAAATCATAGTGTGGGGCTATGAGTGTATAAAGTGTGTTTTTTTACATACATTTTTTCACAAATTTAAAGCGTGACAGTCATTACGGATACGATAAAATTGAAGAGTAAAACTAAATTGGAAATTAGTTGTCTTAGTTAAAACAAGCTTTTGTATAACATGTAGCAAACGCGCAAGTCATCTATTCGATAGTAAATATCTACTGCCGCCCATAGATATAGACCGTCAACAACCCCCAAAAAGATTAAGGGTTGTTACTCCCGAAGACTAAGTTGAAACGCCTCGAATCAGTATGCCTCCCTTATTGCAGTCTTCACTAAAACACAGCAGCACATAATACGAGTACGGGTGTGTCGGGGCTTTGATTGTAATAACACAACTCAAAATCGCTAATTTTATAGAAAATCCAGTTAAAAATTAAACAACCTCTCTAGTTACCGAAGTTACAATAAATATATATTAAAAGGTAATTAACCACGGCGTAGTTAGATCACCAAATTTTCAATTCTAGGCTTATTATGGATAAAACTGTATCTTTAACATAAACACCGTTAACTATAATATATAAGGGTATTTACTCTAATTAAACAGTCAAAATAGAAACAGGGAATAGTATAAGCAGCGAGCTGGAAATACCAGATAGGCCATCAAGTTGCGAAGCACGCAGCGCCGTTACATTACTTGCCTTATGGTAACGAGAGCGGATACTTACAGAGTCCGGGCGTTACTTGGTTTATTGCGGTAAAAGTTTTCGTGTACGCAAAGGGTTTTTAAGCACTGATATACTCTTTTAGGGAAAGCTTAAGATTGCGTTAAGTTAGAGCTTACTGGTCACTGCTCAAGGTTATAGTCAGCTATTGGTTACAAATGGCTGTTGAATAGTAGATAGATTCAGACCCCGTGGTACGATTTTGTTACGTTTTCTTTAAACGATAACCGTTTACGTTTTTACCTATTCATTGTATGAGCGAGATGGGTGAAAAATAAACTGTGTTAGTTCTGAGGAAACTTAAAAAACTTGTACTTACAAAATTCTACTAAATTTATTTGTATGTATGTGTGTGTCTCTGTTCTATATCAAGTAGCTGACACATTGGGCACGGATGAACACGTACCATCAGATGGACTCTATGCTTATTTGCTACTTTAATGTGATAAAAATGCACGCATGCACGCAAAAGTACATATTTGCGTACATCCATGCGTGAATGCCACCTTTAAAACCAGCAAGCTCTGAACTGTACATCAAATCACAGTAGCACGATCTATGAACTTATCGACAGTTTAAACGGAATAAGTTTAAACGAAAAGTGCAACTCGCGGAGAATGTCAAACGCTAGACAGTTTTAAATTTCAGCTCGGGTCCGATAGCTACCTAACGGAAATCTGAAATTCAGTAGCTGAACCGGAAATTGTATGCTAATATGTGATGAACGATATTCAATGCCTTTTTTCATTAAACATTTATGCTTTACTTTTTACTTTTTTATCAGACTGAAGTAGTAGACGTGATTGCAGTTAACTTGATGATAAGTGGCACCTGCCGCCCATGGACATATGTAAACTGTTTTATAGTTCCATCTGAAGTCGATCATAGATGCGTTGCAATTCCTGAGGACTAGGATGGTCGCCTCATATATGAGTGGGGCGGCAATTACACCCTTTCACCGAAACACAAGAACGGCTTCCCGCTAGAAATAGATGTGGTGTTACCTCCCCGATCGAACTACGCTGGTTCTACCACTGGTTTTAAATACCACATCTGGGTATATATCCACAACTGTAGCTCAGCAATTTGTGTAAATTCTAACTGGTATTTGTCAATTAAGAATCGCTGGGTGCGGTCTGTATTTGCTAGGATTTGCGAGGATGTTGAACAAATATTGTTAGACCGAGGAGTTACCTCAGCCACAAGTATTTCTAGCGTGAAACAATTCTTTCGTTTTGAGGGAAAGGTGTTGTTGCCGGATCATTTAGCAATAAATTAAGTGATCATCACAGTCTTTGGTAGCAGCAACGTATCTGTGATTAACTTCACATAAAACTCCTGTTATATATAAAGTTATGTATGGACGGCAATCTTACTATCAGGTGGATTGCATGCACCTTCAATATTATAAGAAAAATTAACGAGTTACCGCTTTATACGCCCTTCTGTACTTAAAATACGTACGTAAAATATATTAAACTATTGTTCTCATTTGTTATATTTGGGAGCCTTTTGGGCGGTTTGTGCATATACATTACGGATTGATTCCGCTAAGCAGTGGTTACAGTTATCGCTGGACAGCGGACGTTAAACCTTATTGACGGCCATATGGATTTGAAAACATCACTTGCTGGCCCCTTACACTTTTACAGTGTAGCATAGTATACTCTAATAGTTATTAAAAGTCAAAATGGTTATGGTGTATACATACTCTAGTATCCTGTATTTATATTTCGGCATACATGAGTGGACTATATTTATACCGTTTTATTTTCAAAAAAGTAAAAATCAAAATATTTAAATAATTGACATTACATGAATTTAAATTTACCTTACACATACATATAAAATAATAAACGGGCTGTATAATATATAAGTAAAGAAACATGTTTTTACCCGAATGCTTAAGAAAAAGAGTTTTTTGAGTGAATGTATGTATGCCCATTCTTACCACACAATCCAATCGGCTGGATCTATTGTAACATACTAGCTGAGGTTCGCGGTTATACTCGCGTTTAAAAAATAGCAGTTGACATCGTTACATATAGCCGAAATTTTAGATCTTACACAATTTTAGCGGCAGTGATGCTGGCTGCGTGCGCGTAGAGCACGTGCGGTTTCTAAAGTTTTAATTTCTTGTACAGAACCCTAATTACATTTTCTAAACTAGAAGTACACTAAGTTACGCCCTATAGCATCAGCTACCTACCAGTAAAAGACCCGTCTAAATAGGTCCATTGATTTCGGAAATTAGCCAGAACAAACAAACAGACAGACAAAAGTTTTACTAATTGATGTTTAATTATCAGTATCGTATATATGTCTATACGCATTTGGTAATAAGCTGTTATTTTGATATTACAAACAGACACTTCATGGTCGAGTGATGCGGGACAGAGGGTACGGACTTGCCGTAGGCATCTCAAGGAAGGAACGCTGACTCGCCGAGCTTTAAATGTTTCGCTGCTAATTACTTCTGACGACGATATCTCAAAAACTATTCATTAGATTGATATAGTGTATAGGGCAATTTTAATCTGCATTAAATACCTAAGCTAACTAACGTATTCATTTGGATAAGGATTAATAGTGACTAAAGAAAATATCTTTGAAAATAACGTTATGTTTTTAATTTAAGATTTGAACATAACAATGGTTATTGTAAGTCAACCGTAAGAGATAGAGATATGCTATTGCAGACTCTTTTGTAAAATTTTTATAGATTTTGAATTCGTTAGTATATTACTAAACTGTATCTTTGCTAGTTTACGCGACGTTCGCGTGGAGAGCTCCCAGTTGACGAAATTTTTTGCGACCTCTTCAACATTTATCGCCGTATTTATGCTAATTTGTATAAAAGCATAATAAATTATATAATTAAACCTTCCTCAGGAATTACTCTTTATATTGTTGAAAACCGTGTAAAAATCCGTTTAGTAGTTTTAGAGTTTATCGCGTTCAGACAGACAAAAAGACGCGGTCGGGGACTTCTTTTTATAATATTTATAGATATATACGCGCAGTATAACACTTTACTTAAGTTACTATGTTGATTTAACTAGAAACATCGTTAAAAACATTAAAAAATAATCTATTGCTTCAAGCGAAATCTTGTTCATAATGATATAGGTATATTTAACTTAACGATTATATGATTTTTTGTCAAAATAGTCAAGTATTATAATACATATATTATTGGATTGGTCTATTTACTAGCTTTCATTTGATACCCATATTTTTTAATAGTAAAAAAATCGTCCCTCCTCTCCCCTTTTTCCTCTGTTTCCAGGCGCCATTGTTTAAAATTATATAGCCTATGTCACTCTCTAAACTGACACAATTCTAATGATCCGTAAAGCCGTTGGGGCTGTAGCGCGTGCCAAAGAAATAGACATACATACAAACCAACATACATACATACGTTCCAAAAATAATACCCTCATTCTGACGCAGTTGGGTAGAAAATAAGTTACTATAATTACTTATCGGTTTTTTGTTTTCATAATAGTTTCTTGTAGTATTACTTAACCCAATAAGTGATGTTCATTACAATTGACACAGCCAACTTTTTACCACATGGTCACACCTTTTATATTATTTGTTAGACTACCCGCGTTGTGGAGCGGTCACCATACCGGTCTGACACGCAATGGGTCCCGGGTTCGATTCCCGGCCAGCCAGATATCTGAATGATGAGTTTAGATTACTGTTCTGGGTCTGGGTGTTTGTGTATTCGTCTTTGTGTGTCCGTGGCACCCACGACACAGGAGAAAATCCTAATGTGAGGCTATGAGTGTAGAAAGCTTTTTTTTTATATGAATGGCCTAAGCATAAGCCTGCATGTTCATTAAATGTTATAATAGATGCCAGGTAATCAAGAAAGTAGTTCAACGGCGCCGTTCAGTTAAAAAGCTAGGATGTTTATTTAACGACTATTTAGCAAACTGGCTGCAACATAATACTCAATACTTCATTAAAAAGGCTAGGTTGTTGATTAAACGACTAATTAACCTAGTTGACTGCGACATAGTTAAAATAGTCAAGTTTTTACAACATAAAATGAAAGCATTTCAATTATTTACATAGTATGGAATTAACATTACCGGGTGGATATTACCAATCGCATACCAACCATTGCTGCGGCCGAATAAACACCCGTATACGATCATTTATCGCGAAATGTTCAGTTAATATTCAGTTTAAATCAGCTTTAATGGGTGACTAAGCTTATTTGTTACGTAAAATATGCATATTTTTTTGTTATATATATATATATATATTTTTTTTTATAGTAATGACCTAGCAAACGAGCATGCAGCCCACCAGATGGTAAGTGTGTGACGTAATGCTTAAGGTTACAAGAGTACAGTAGTTTCAGGAATCGTATTTTATTTCTGTTTCTTCGTCACGCTTTATCCGTATTTCTTTTCAGGAATAAAATTGTGGGAATAAGAAAAGGATTTTTACCTCGTTTAAAGTGGTCATACGTATACGTAGGTCGGTGGATTTCCTGAAAGCTCGGATCTATGACGATTACGTGCTTAGATTTAAAGAGTTACCTCACATTTGGACGAAACGCAAAATCAACTGAGTGATAAAAAATAAACGCCACCAGCAAAAAATTGGTAGGCGTCGGGCAATTTCGCACAATTTTCGATATTTCTACCTTTTATTGGTATAGAAGCAGTTAGAGAAGCAAAAGTGGTAGATTTGTGTGGTTTTCGACTCCAGAAGCACCACCACCACACCTATTTCTGCCTAATAACAGCAGTGCAATGCGCTGTTGTGTTCTGGCCTGAAGGGTGTGGTAAGGGAGACATACTTTTCAGAGGCATTCCATTTTAGACAGGGGGTAACAACGCATCTGTGGCTAACCTCAGGTGAGACTTTGATCTTATCCAGGGTTGATTACAGATGTCCATGGGCGGCAGTAGCCACTTACCATCAGGGGGGCTGCATGCTCGTTTGCTACTTCCATACTATAAAAAAATGGTTAAATAATTTATACTTTTCAGTCTTCTATGTAGGTATGTAAGAGTAATTTAAATCGGTTTAGTTTTTTTTTTTAAATATGAGATAAATAATCGAGATTCTGACAGAATTTGACTACATATATGTTACTTCAACAGTATGCTTAATACAACTTTATTTCGCTTCCTCTAAACAATGAATGTTTACTTTATTAGCCAAACCTTTTTGTTCTTTTTTCCTTCTCGAGGGGGAAACCTTCAAAAGGTACCCGACGCCGTGGGAGCAACGCCTTGTTTAGTGGGATTTTTACCGCACAAAAACCCCCCCGGTGGCCGTCCTCAGCATTATGTGAACGACTCCGGGATCTCCAACGGAACGCAACCGGAGTCCTCCAAGCGCGATATCCCTATCAGCCTCTTCCCCGGTGAGCATTTGCGCTCACCGTTATTAGCTAAACCTAGCAATGTTTTTTTTGCAAACGTAATACAATCATATGAAGAGCACTGAGTGTAAAGATGCAATGCCTTGTATGTGTGCCTTATCATACATACTCTTCAAACAAGAATACAGTTTAACACTGCTTATATAAGGCAAAAAGTACAATGTTTATACCGCTGAAGATACCAAGAAGGGTCCTTCATTTTTTCAAATATTTTTTTTATTCATATAGAGAACTCTCGTATAAGAATAAAAATAAAGATATTAAATTCGGACTCTTAAACCTCTGAGCTTTCGATTCATATTACAAATTCATAAGCATGTCTTGACGGCGAAGACACATGATGAGGATCCGTGAAAGGTTTTAATACGTGATACTAAGCCAAACCACTAAATAAAAAAATTGACCTTCGACTCTTCAAACCTGATGATGCAGGGATACTAAATGCCACCATATTTATCTAATATGGTTTAGGCCATTTGGTGCTTACAGATAAGATTACGAAGCAGAGACATTAGACGGAAAAATTTCACCTTCAACTCTTCAACCCTCATAATGTATTGATATCCAATGCCTTAACCGTGGGAGTTAGGCATTTGGTGCTTACCGCTTAGGCGTATGGCTTAGGATTAGGTTAAGATTTAGCGTTTTATATTGGATAGATTAGGTTAAGTTGGAACATAATAGAAAACATAAAATATATAAGGGTACGCCTAACTCATATAAATTCAGGCCTAACCTTTATTCACATTAATACAATTTATAAAAATGATGCAAGATATGGCTTAGGCTTAGATTTCGCTTAAATTTTACATATTGAAGATTGAATTAACATTTGTATTAAAGTTTTTGTGTTTATATCCATTTATATCCACAAGGCAAAATATGTGATATTATATTAGTTCAAATATAAGTATATCACTAAAAAGCGTGAAAAAAAATAACAAAAAATAAAACCGACTTCCATGCCACAGAAAAGTAAACAATAATACATATATAATTTTTGTTTAGTATATAGACTGTACACAGTACATAGTTCAGAAGTCTGCGCTCATATACTCGTAGAACATAGTTTCGTCGTCGTGATCTAGCGAAGTATGATGAGAGCCGACTTCGGGACTAGTACTATGTATAGTCTATGTACTAAACCAACATATATTTGAATTATCATTCACTTTATTGTGGTATGAAAGTCGGTCTAATTTCTTGTTAAAAAAATTTTTCGTCCTCAGGTAAAACTGATATTATATGACGTTCATTATAAATGTCCATGGGTGGCAGTGACGACTTAACATCTTAACGTGGTCTGCATGCTTAATTGCTATATGTCCATATTACAAAAAATGGTTGTCTGTAAAGATAATTTAAAAAAATATTAATGAAAAATTGTTGATTATCACATAATTATCGTTATTTTGTATAATACAAAGAAAAAGGAAAGGAACGAAATGAAGGAAAAATAGTTATTTAAATGTTTTCTTCTTTTTTCTAGTGGAAGAGAGATAAATGCGTCATAATCCGAACGCGTAGGCCGATCGTGCATCTCTATCGCTTATTCCGCGCTCTCGCTTGCACGCTTGGCACAAGCGGAACGTGACAATGAGTCATGCTTTTTTGTACATACAACCGGCGTTCCTAGTAGGAGTTATGACGTCAAAAAAAATCGCACTTGGCCAGCATGAAGGACCAAACCCTTCTCATTTTATAAGAAAACCTACGCCCATTAGTAGACCATTAAGAGGTATATGAAAAGTAACGTTCATCTTTTTATACCATTGCCAACATACCCAATCCAGCAAATCATTGCGAATCCTCTATCAATACTATGACCTAATTCATAAATCATCGTATTATGATTCGTTCGAACCACCCACGTCTGTAAAAGCACGTACTTATCGTAGATCTAGATTTCTCTTGAACCCTTGAACGATCCACAGTCCTGTATATAGCCATAAAGAAATTTATACAATTTTAATGCAATGTCTGTCTGCGATCTGAAAATAACTGTTTTTTTGCTCATATGCTTTGCAATATGTTTACTCGATTTCAATTTCAAAGCTGATTTTCTAAATCCAATTATGATATCGTTGCAATTTTTTATTCGCTTAGATGTCATTTAAACGATACAAAAAAATTGCACGATACAATAAATAGAGTTTTTAATATTTCGTCGATTTATTAGTGATTCTTCGCTTTATTCTATATCTATGACTAAATTTATTATCCTAAATTCAGAAACGTCTATATCAACTTTTCTTGAGTTTTCATCAACGGCAGATTTGTATTGGGTATTTTAGTATTGGGTCGAAATTACATTTTTTGCGCTAAATACAGATCGATCTATATCTTCCATGTTCTTACGCCAACTTACCCTGTAACAGTAAAACAAACTCGTTTTTATCCTTTTTTATTTAACTGCGTCATAGGGAGGGTAATGTTTTTGAGCGATTGTAGGTATGTATGTATGTCAATTTCTTTGACGCGCGCTACAGCCCGGCTTGACGGATTGTGACATATCACATATAATTAGAATCGTCTCAGTTTGCAGAGCTATACGTATAATGAAAAATGGTACCTTTAAATAAGAAAAAATCATGACAATCTATACATATAAATAAAATTGAAGTGTCTGTTTGTAATATCAAAATAATAGCTATTTATCAAATGCATATGGAAGTATATACAATACTGATAAGAAAATATCAATTACTAAGATTTTTGTCTATCTGTCTGTTTGTTCTGGGTAATCTCTAAAACCACCGGACCGATTTTGACGAGACTTTCACTGTTGGATAGCTGATGTTATAAGGCGTAACTTGGGCCTTCTATTTTAAAAAATGTAATAAGGGTTCCGCACAAAAAATCTAAGAAACCGCGCGCGCTCTAACCGCACGCAGCCACCGTCACTGTCGCTAATGTGCTATCGGTCCTCTCTGAAACAATGCTATAATCTTCATATTGTATAAGGTCTAAAATTTCGACATCATGTAACTATGTCAATTTACATTTTTTAAACGCGAGTATAACCGCGGGCTCAGCTTGTAGGTAATATAGTCAGCTCAGTCTGTTTAAAAATCAAATGAAAATCTAGAATAAATGCGCACGGATCCGCGGGCGATGTTAGTCCTATTTTATAAATTAAATCAATGTTTGATTAGTACATTGATTTGATATTTATCCTAGCACGGCGATACACCGCAATTGTAAACGGATTATTAATTCACATATGTAAATCTAATTGCAGGAAAATGAATAACTAATGCAGAGTATTAATTTTGCGGCGATACGTGCAATAATCGTATGCGAATGTTATATAATGATAACATACTATCGTACAATAAAAATGATAAATTAACACGCTGCATAATATATGCTTTTGGAGGTAGTAATATCTATTTTTTAAATAAAGCTTCATTTATAGGCCAAGGAAAACTTTCTGTATAGTTCAACTCACTTTTAAAACAACAGCTCAGACATACAAAAGAAATCTTAATTAATAATTTATGTGTTTATTTATGTTGAGGATCAAATCCAGGTGATCCAGATTTCAACATGTATCTTTAAAACTAGGTTTCTTACTTTCAATGTACAGTCACTAAAAATATCTAAAAATATATTTACACTATGTCATATAATAAAAATTATTTACTCATCAGACATAACTTATTCAACGGATATGTCGACAGAGATAACGAACGATAAATGTCGATGTCCGAACACTTAAATTCAAGCAAGGACGGCGCCGGCCTAGATTTTGGGAAAAATAAGCAATTTTGGTTTAATAATAATACGAATATTAAGAAAATGTAGAAAATCTAAACCTGACATTTCTTTTCCGGGTACTGTGTAAACTAATGTTAAAATTTTGCAGTGTCTTTTTTCTTACAAACGATCCTTGAAAAAATTGCTACCGATTGGTGTCATAAATTCAATAAGTTATGGCAGTTTCCAAAACACATCAATGTTATCGAGTTTTGTCAGCTAACTTTGAGACTTTCTTTGAGAATTTTTATTCAGACGCCCAATATTAAAAGAAAAAAAATTGGGGATAAATGTTTATATCAAATTGTATTATAGTCAGCGTGAACAATATGGCAGGCAATACCGTGTATCGTATTATTGCCAAAATTTCTAACAAGCTGTACCATCTACCCGATAATTTTCACAAAACTGAACTAGTAAAAAGCTTTTTATATAAGCCACGACATTTTATAAAATTAGAACCTACAAACATCGAGGGAGGAACTTGTGTAAGTTACAAAAAATACTGTTAAAAAAGGAATGCCTAGGATTTCCGTTACAATTTCGTGAAAACAACGCGTGTGTCCGGACCACATACCAATTGGACCTCTGATTACTCAGTACTCCAAAGCCGCTTTTAGTTCTACGACTCTATAGTGACGTATAGTTTGATTCTCCTTAATTACTTTTACCCGATTGCGTCAGTACGAGCGAATGTATGTATGTTCATTACTTTGGCACGCGCTATAGCCCAAACTTAGTTGAATGTGAAATCAGACATGTCATTAGAATCGTCTCAATTTTGCAAAGTAACAAAAAAAATGTGTGAAAATAAAATGGCGTCTGTAAATAGAAAAATTGGGGGAGAGGGGTGACATTTTTATTATTGTGACAATATGAGTATTAAATGAAATCATGTTTAGTAATTTTCATCACGTCTCATCCGTAGCATGTCTTTGATCAATATGCATGCACGCATGCACACGTAAAGTCATTGGCACACTAAGTGAATTATAAATCAATGACACAGGCATTTCAAGCCGTCAGCTGTTCAGGTAGAGCTTATCTGTTTAACCCCAGTTAATGCGATCTGATTAGCTAATCACACATCGCTAAACTCTTCATTCAATTACTATGTGGATATGAATGTATGTGTGTAATCCAACTTGTTTTTTTTTTACACAATTTGAATAGTAAACTAGCAGTCAAACTGATGGGCACTCCGCATTAAATAATAAAGTTGTCATAATTTAATTATGTTTGTGTATGTTATATTTTATGTATTGAGTTATTAAAATGTAATATTCACGGTGGTAGAATGAGTATTGTTTGATCAGGGAGGTAGTTCCGTTACAGCTATTTCTACCGTGAAACTGTTCTTGAGTGCATCAATCCGCTTGCTGGCTCATTTTTGTAAGAAGCAACGATCTCAGTTCTCAGGCTTAGTAACGCATCCTCAGTCAATCCCTGTTTAGTATGAAAGTAGTTGCATATGTCCATGGGCGGCAGCGACCACCTACCATCAGTTAGACTTCTTCTTTATTTAAAAAAAATAACGATTTTTATCTTTATCTTAACAAACCGGTAAGAGGTCCGGGAGGTGGGTATTCTCCTACCACCCGAGTCTCTAAGGCGAGAGTCTGAAATTCTTCCCCTACGCTCATCGTTGCAAATGACATATTGACTTTAAGATAATGACCTTCAATTCACACCAAGGCAGAGTAAACATCCTCTAGGTAACAAAGGCCGTGATAACAATAAACAAACGTCCCTCACAAGCTGTTTATGTGCGGGTGCTTGTTTATTTTGCCGTGGATGTCAAAATGTTCTAACTTAAGCCGGAGATTGGGTAACAATTTGTTTGTACTTGGAATTCCATTGGAGGCTATGTAACCAAATAGCTAATACATCGAAAGAGTATTCAAATTAATAAGATAATTTAAGACCAGAGAAGGGCTCCAGTCTTATATAAAATTTGTCACAGATGTTTAGCAGAGACAAATCACTATAAGGTCGTCTGTACCCTTAGTAAGATTTTGTTACACTTCCTCAAAACAATCATCACGTATTTACCTATCATAGTAAAGTTCATTGCAATTTATGGGCGAATAAGAAAGTGTAAGCGAGAAATTTACAATGCAATGTATGATTGAACACGTAAATAATGTTTTGTGGAAACTAATAAACTCGTACTAAAGATACTGCGTCCTCGTTTGTTTACTTGCATCCGCTGTTTTTTTATGCCGTGCACCTAATATGCAAGTGGCAACTGTCGTTAATGGACGTCTGTAAACAGCCCCAAGCATGATTACCTCAGGTTAGGCACAGATGCTTACAAACTGAGTTGGAACGCCTCGGATGAGTATGTCTCCTCACCCAGACCCTTCAGACCAGAACACAGCAGCGCGTAATACTACTATTATTAGGCAGATTTAAGAGTAGCGGTAGTGCTTTCGGAGTTGAACCACAAAGATTTCTACATTTCTCGTTTGTATACATGTATGCACTGCTAGCCTATGTCGATCAGTGGTCTACCAAAAGCTAGATAAAGATAAAGATAGATAAAGATTAAGACATTGATAAAGAGAGTCGTGCTCAGCCGTGCCACTATAACGATAAGAATATAGTACTGAGTGTGTTTGGAGTCAACCGATATTACAAACCGCTATTAAAAAGCAATCCCACATCGAATACACAATGTAGTTCGCCACAATATCTAATGAATGCTGAAACTGGTATTCTGAATTTATGAATCGCTTACTCAAACCACCGTTACGTTATTAAAATCTGAAATTAGGTCAAACGAGAAGTGAGGCTGGCTTAAACGCTGTTTTCAGAATAAATTACCTTATTTTGTAATAGTATCAAGACCAATTAATTAATTACCATTTGAATCAATTCATTAGTGTCCCACTGCTGGGCAGTTGCTTTTAGGGTAAGAAGGTTTAGACTTGCTTCTATGCTGGTAGGGCAACAGGACTTTACCTTTGTGAACCTTTTTATTAGTAACTCGCAGGCATGTAGATTATTTATATCATTTAGATGAGGGTCGGGTATATACGAGTAGTTACGAGATCATATAAGGAACGACGATATCTGATAAAATATTGGGGGTGATTGCTATAGTTAAGAAAAAGAGGAAGAAGATTTTTAATATGTTCAAACTTCGATAAGTCAGAGATTGGGGGCTCAAACCTTGGATCTCAGTGGATGTGGACCCCAGGAACATCTTCAGTGTGGTGACTCTACTATTGCAAGGTACAAATAAATATCTACTGCAAAACTCTCGTTTCTGAAAGGCTTGTGTCCAAGTTTTAAAATTAATTTAAACAATATTCACTTTTCTATTAATTTAAGTACATGTTGTTTATATTTACTTAATGTAATAGTAAAAATTAATTGCAATTCGTAAATGCATTTTTTGCTCTTAATTAGCATGAAAAATCATTAGGGTATGTATGACCTATAAAATACTTCGATTCAATCGATCCCGCTTAATCTGCACAAATCGTTTCCATCTCAATTCACCTAAAACTTTACCACTGTAAAATCTAAATCATTCATTCCATAGCAAAACCAAGTGACTCACTCTAATCAATTAAAACCGTTCAAACTGCGTACGTTGATTACATTCAGCAAATAACTCCCAACTGACTCGTTCTTCGTACAATTCCATCCGCAAACCACTGACATATCATTAATTCAAGATTTCTATCCGACGATACCATTTCATACAACGTTCGTTCCAAGTTGAGCTTTATTTCAGACGCGCAGAATTGCGGTTCAAACGAGATACTTAAAGAGTACTCAACTTGATGGGTACAGTCACGTTGAAAAAGAAAAGGTATTTAATTGTGTCGTAAAAGATGTGGTGGGATAATTAATACCTCGTTTAATTTATGTTGTGGCTCGTGTGCTTATAACAATATGGAACTTTGTGTGTAAAGAAATAGGGGTTTTGCGAGTGATTTTAAGAGTGCCTATATTAATAAGGTACGCAAGGGTTTAACGACTGTTTTAGATTGTCCCGAGTAAGCTATTGAAATTTCTATACAAACATCATATTAATTAACTGCGTAAGGTGGATGGGCAAATATTTCTGTATACATTATTATACTATATCTGACACCGGATGTTTTCGGTATATTTGAAAACGGTTACGTAGACGATATTTGGTTTACATTATGGACAACCGCTTTTTATATCGGTATCAAAAAAGGTGTACGAATATTAACAATGTCAAGTTGGTTAGTTGTAAATGAGTATTGAAAGTCGAACATAGAAATAGGGAGAATAATGAAAATGGTTTTAATTTTGTTTTCGTTATTTTCTTATTTTAATGGTTTGCCGTTTCTAATATATAAGTAAATAAGGGTGCAGTTAGCAGATATGAACATCTGTAAGTAGCAGATAAGATTAAAGTCGTCCCTGTAGTTCTGGGTTCAGAATAGGGCTACGTTATCCCCTGCCTGTCATAAGAGGTGACTAAAGGACGACTTCCGGGGTTTCGGACGGTAAGAGTAGGAGCTTGAACCGTTCAGTCAAGCGACTCCGGGAAGGACGGCGGTATGTGTGGTTGTATACCGTCGTAAAGACCAGGCGGTGCGCCGGGCCAAGCCGCTCACTCAGAGGACTCCAGTTGCGTTCCTTTGGAGATCCCAGAGTACTCTTCGCAGCATCGAGGACGGTCACCGAGGGGGTTTTAGTGCGGTGAAAATCCCACATAACTAGTCGTCGCTTCCACGCCGTCGGGTACCTTTTGAAGGCTTCCTCCTTGAGAATATAAAAAGATAAGATAAGAGTACCTTACATGAAGTTGGCTGCAGATAAGTTGCTATACCTGAGAACCTAATGGAAATGCCTTTAATAAGTGTCTTTCCCTCACCACACCTTTCAACCTGGGTATACCAGTTCTGAACACTGCGATTTTTAGGTAGAAAAAGGTATAGCGGTGTAGCTTCCTAAATCTAGCCACAAATAGTTCTACCACCTTTAAATATTACAGAGAATTAGATTCCTTACTAAATATTGTTTGTATATAAGGTATTTAAGGTAAAACAAAACTGGCAGGGCCCTAAACAAATAGCAGTTCTAGCAAATATTTGCACTAATCAGGAGTTGAGTCCGGAACCTTTTCCTTGAAAACATGATTGCAATTACTGTTTACGAGTTTAAGCTTAATTTTCTTATACCTTCATATAATGATATATGATATAACATTGATTTTTTTACGTTATTGGACATGTGAGGTTAGCTTCAAATTTATAATCTGTTCCAGTGTGGATGTAGTAGGCTATTAGAGAAAAAAAGGAAATGAGCAGCAGTTTTTTTGTGTAACATTAACACCCACTTCTATCACAAACACACATATGTGATGGTGATTTAAATGGTATGGTATATAAGAAAGATTATCTGAGGCGATCAAACTTAGTCCACACCTATTTTTAACGTGAAACAGTACCTGCGTTTCGAATGGGTGTGGGTGCCAGCTCACATTTAAATGAGGTGTCTATCTTAGTCCTCAGGAGTAGCAACGCATCTGTGATTGACTTCAGATAGAACCTCTGTTCTCTATGAAGTTGCTTACAGTTGTCCATGGGCGATAGTGGCCATTTACCACCTGGTAGACTGCATGCTCCATAGCTACTACAATCGTATATATATTATATGTAAAAAAATGTGACCTACATCAGGTGGAGTCTAATCTTATATGGGATTGGTCACAAATATTCATGGGCAGTGACCACTTACCATCAGACTATACTTAGTTTCGGCGATAATTTGCGCACATATTCACCAGATTTATACATTACGAAATGACTAGTTTAAAAGCAGCATACTTAATAATATTCCACATCTAAAACACAATAAACAACTCAAGGAAATAAAACGAGTACAAGTTAAAACTAAGTCAGTATTAATCTTGTGTAAACAGCTAAATAAGCGGCCACAGTTATAAATCACTTGTCTCCGCTCGCTTTATGCTTACTTGGCTTATAATTTATACTGTGGAGTATATTTGTTACTGATACCAGTTACAAATTATATGAGATTATGGAAGTTGGAGAAGAGAAGTCTCTAAATTTATTAATCTTCATCATAATATTATGGAAGTTTAGGTCTTAATATTTAAATCATCTTTATTATGAAGGTGGTACAATGAGTTTAAAACATAAACATAAAACACTTTCTACACACAGTAGGTTTTTTTGCTGTGTCGTGGGTGCCATGGGCACACAAAGACGAATACACAAACATCCAGACCCAGAATAGAAATCTAAACTCATCATTCAGATGTCTGTCTGGCCGGGGATCGAACCCGGGACCCACTGCGTGTCAGACCGCTATGTTGACCGCTCCACCACGTGGGTCGACAGTATGGTTTCACCGAGTAGATATCACCGCCCCATCGATTCTTAGCGTGAAGCAGTTCTAGCGTTTCGGTGACGCTGAGGGAGTGACTGCACGCTCATTTTAATATGACGTGACCATCTTAGTCCTCTTGAGTAGTAACTAGTGTGAGACCGAAGGTCAATTTTTGACTGAAGTTGAAGCAGATTATTCAGCTATCGTCACAACCTTCGGCCGAAGTCGAAGGTTAGAAAACTTAAAAAGTGAAAATTTTAACTATTTAAAATACTTTTCTACATAAAGATTTATGTTAATTGTATATTATTCACACTTATGTGTGATTTATGTTAATTGTGAATTACTGCAACTTGTCACAGATGATAAATTATATAAATTTCAAACACAACCGATGACCCAAAACCACAAAAGAGTGTG
>MOOZ01000225.1:36147-51653 GCA_002930495.1 Cecropterus lyciades | reverse complement strand
CATGTCAACGTAAGGTACGTTGACATGACCCGATACGATGCCGCTACGTTATCAATTAACGCCGACGTTTCGGTAAATAATAGGTAATACTGAGAATGGTTTATTTAATCTTCCTGAAATGTTGAGCCTTCAGTTCCCCGCGGTGAATTGGAGCTCTCATAACGACTAATTTTATTTTATAAAATATTGGCACGTCAAACACCTTCTTATCATTTTATATTAATTCTTAAAAAAGTATAAAAATAGATCAGTTCAAAAATAAGTACTTGGCAATTTTTTTAGCTTCGCATGTTTAGTGTGTACATAATAATTAAATTTACAGCCTATAATTATATTATAGTAGTAGTCGTAAATAACAAAAAAATACTTGCTAATGTTACATAAAATAATTGTCGTCTAACACAAATATGTCTCTTTTTTGGACTCGAGTTGGCCTTAACTCCGGCTCGCCTAATTTAATGAAGCCAGAAAATAATTTATTATTGGAATCAAGAAGTCGCCAGTTGAAAACATAAACGTGATGAATGAAAGTTGCGTTCTGGAAGTAGAATGTTATCAAAGTAACAAGAAAAAAATGTGATTACAAAAGAAAAATATTGAAGGTGTAATTATGTCAAATGTTCTTCAATGGTTTACCACAATGTAACACACTTTTATTTATAATAAATGGGTATGCCTATATAATGATATTTGTATTGTAAATAAATACCGTCGTGTCTTAATTCCTAATAGTCCGTAAAAATACGTAATATCACCAAGCTGCATAATAAAAATTATGCGGTTGGTGAGTTATTTTTTGTACAATTTTATCATAAAAAATGTTTTAAAATCCCAATGAGAATTATTTTTTTTATCAGACTGAAGTAGCAAACGAGCATGCAATCCTCCTGATGATAAGTGGTCACTGCTGCACATGGACATCTGTAAGCAATTTCATATAGAACAGGTTTCCTATCTGAAGTCGATCACAGATGCGTTGCCACTCCCGAAAACTAAGATAATCGCTTCAAATACAAGTGAGCCAGCAACCACACCCTTCCAGCGAAATGCAGGAAATGCTTCACGCTAGAAGTAGGTAGGTGATACCTCCCTGGTCCAACCAGTGTATGGTTGTACCACCTGGAAAATCTGTGTTAAACCTTAATTTTAAAGTGAAGATATATGTTTTTAGAAGTGAACAAGTTCTGGCACATTACCTAAATTCCGAGGAAATCCTTAAATATTACTTTTAAAATATTGACATAAAATTTCTAAAGAAACACTTATCACAATTGGCACCGCAAACCATTTTCAGTACAAAAAATATTTGCCCATCAAATTACGACTAAATAAAAGTAGAATTTAGCGAAGATAAGAAATATTTTTGTTTGAAAAAATCTTATTTTCTTGGTAGTGAATAAAAGCGTTTTCTTCATATTTCAGTTTCGTCGGCAAAACGTTTTTTATCTGCATAATATAATTTGGAAACATGTGTGTAACTTAGCACAGTTATATATTATCTGTACGTGTAGATTTCAAGAAATGAATACCAACGTTATAAGTAAATTTAACTATTTTGCTTAGTTGTTTGTATTTTTACTGAGATAATTTTGTCATGTGTAAAATCAGGGGAAGTTAACCAAAAAACATTTTAAATATTCATAAATTTTACTCTGAAATTACTTCGGGTCCGTATAAAAGTCCAACCAGCTAGAGGATGACGGAGTGGGACACAGAAGCATGTTAAATGATATTGTACGGGATTAATAAGCAAATTAACACATACATTTTTTTAAGTATATTTTTTTCAATAGATATTTATGGGAGTTAAATTTGAGAGGAGTTAAATTGATTTCATTTCTAAAATTAATAAATAGCTCAAAAATGATTTTGTAACTAAACAAGAGAACTACAACACTATGACCATATAATTAAATTGTTTCTCTTTGGTATTTACCTTCCTTGTAACATAAGACAATATAAATGTATCATTTAGGTCCATTGTTATAGCAACTTAATTGTTTTCTTAATTACGAACGGAGGAGCAAGTTATCAATTTAATGAACCAAGAACTTTCAGTAGTGGGAGTAATTATTATTAATCGTTCGTGCCCAAGTAGCTCGTAATACTACACTAATTGGTTTTGTGCTATGACGTAAGAAACCCCGAAAATCAGATATGCGTTCATTTGTAAAAATCTTAAAACCTTATATCAAACAGGGAAATAGGCATTTACGTGATTATCACAGCTTGTTATATATATGTGTATTTCGTTTGTAAACTATGAAAAACAATGCTGCTTTGTGAGAATAGTTTTTAGTTAATTTGCGTTTAGCCGCGCATAATTAATAAGACGTAGGGAAAGGATTAAATTATTAGTAATATAAATGATACTACAATATGTCAATCGATATCAATGACTCTTTTGTTTAAGTATTACTGTAATAAATAATTTGTTTGTTTGTTGGTGCCCTACAAATCTTAAAAAAGAGTATTTTAAAGCTATTTTGTCTTTTTAATATAGTTAGTTAATTTATTAATGACGCTTATGACGCCTAGAAATCAAACATAAATTTTAGGTATTAGAAAAACTTTCATACAAGTATTTCACCATATCTAAATCCACTTGTTGAATGAAATTAATAATGAATTCTGTGCGACAGATGGTGCTTTATATAACAGAGCTTTAGATAGGATTTGAGGTTACAATGCTTTGGCGATAACAGCGAAGGAGTTTTGGCGTAGAATCCGCAGCGAATCGCTATTTTCGTATCTTATGGTTGAAATATAATTTTCTTTAATTTTATTGTACACAAGCTGAGCCCCGCGGTTATAAAATGTTTAAAAAATGTCACTTGACATAGATACATATAGCCGAAATTTTAGACCTTATACAATTATAACATTACAGCATTGTTTCAGAGAGGACTGGTAGCTACTGACATTAACAGCAGTGTGGCTGCGTACGCGTAGAACGCGCACGGTTTCTTAGATTTTATTTTTTGTGCGGAACCCTATTTATATTTTTAAAATAAAAGTAGCCTAAGTTTCGCCTTATGCCATCAGCTATCCAAGAGCGAAAGTCTCGTCCAAATCGGTCCAGCGGTTTTAGAGATTACCCCGAACAAACAGACAGACCGAGTAGATCCCCTGTTCTATATGAAGGTGGTTACTAATATCTAGGCGTGGTATGACTCCTTACTATAAGCTGGACTCATTAAGTACTTTAATGTGATAATATCCAATTTTGATCTTTCAACTTATACAATGCATACAGAAATACACATTTCAATTTTTTCTTCTGATACTATTCAGTAAATACTATATCCGAATAACAGCGACGTAGATGGGCTATGATTGTCTCCGGCAAGATTTGTTTTACGTTCCCCTGAGATTTTTGTAGGAAAAGCATTATCATAATGAATGAAGTTATTCGCTGACTGAATAAATTATATATAGTTTATATTTATGTGGGTCGACAAAATATGCCCCTCTGAACGTCGCTCCCCTGGCAGCCACTCGTTACTGAATCTCATAGCTACGACGCTACACAGATTGCCTTTCTTAAGACTTTAAGCTTTCTATGGTCTCGAATCCGCACATAAACGACGTAATATATATAAACTAAAATTATCTCATCGCAAAAATATAGATCAATGCTAAAATTTGAGAAGATGAGTTGATGATGAGGATTAAATATGAAAAAAATGAGAAATTTACAACCCAAAGCGCTTAGGTTAAAGTTTGATTAGCAGTTCGCCGTGACCACGATTCTTGTAACTCTTAAATCATATCACTGCTATAATTGAATGATAAAACAACTCGAAAACGTAAATTTTACAGGAGAACCAGGTAAAAATTGAACAATCCTTTTTGTTTTTATTATCCTTTTAATTTATGTTAATTTATGTTTTTATTAATATTTATTATTTTTTGACTAGGGTAATTAAAAAGATTTGAAAATTAGTTTTTGATATACCAAAATACCTTTTTTGGATAAAAATATTTTTTAAACAAACTTGATGAATTTTAAATTATGCGATTATTCGTGCAAAGCGGTGACATGATTAACAGTATAGTTCTTAGCCTTCGTACGTACTTCAAAGCCTTGATATTACCTAATAAATGTTTCGCAACTGTAATTAAAACAGACACAACGATTTTATGAAGTTAGGCGCAGGAAAGTTTGTTAAGTAATAAAATCTTGTTTGGAAATAAGTAAGAGGCAGATCTAAATGTCACGGTTGCTAAGTAAGAACGACAGGCGGTAACGAAACGTTCCCTAATATCCCAGTGGCATTTGAGACAGCATTTCATTTATTATTATTTTTGTTATTGATAAACTGGTGATTTTTAATATTAATAACGCCGAGGCGTGGAATGTTTAGATTAGTAATTACTTTGTATTCTTAGATTTACTTATAATTGTCGTTATATAATTTTCGTGCATGACTAGCTGCAACCCTTTTCATGTTTCAGTGGTAGGGACACTGAAGAGACATAAAGTATACTCTATTACGCTTTACGCGTATTCGTGAAGGCATAATATTTTAGGCATCGACGCTGCAATCTGTAGATTTTTTTTATTTTTTCAAAAAAATATACCAATATATGGTACTCGTGTTTGACTCAGTGAAGTGTTAGGACCTGCGAGAGGTTCGTGTTTAAGAGCATTTTAATAATCGATACGTCTATTTCTGAAATATAATGATGTTTTGTTTATATTATATCATGTTTTGGTGTGAAGGGTGTGGTCGTGAAAACATAATAATCGGAGGCGTTTCACCTTAGTCTGCTTGTATCTTGGTCCATTTCTTAATCTTTTTCTTATCTGGAGTTGTTTACCGATGTCCATGGGCGGCAGAAGAAATTTACCATCAGGTAATGTGTATGCTAATTTGCTACATTTTTTTGAAAACAAAATACATTTAGGTATGTGATTTCACTGGTTTAATCCGAAAAACTACCGCTAGAGGAATTAGTAACTAATTAAAGTAACTAACTTGTCAAAGGCAACTCTCATTTTATTTTAAAATGTATTTTCGACTTTATAACAGAAATTAATTCAATGATACCTTTGACCAACAGCCTCATTTTGTTTATAAATTGCCTTGTTTGTCATGGAATCCCATTCAAATGTTTTGAACAAAGCTCAAACACTGTAACTGATTTACATGTAACGTGATTATTTTCCACGGGGGACTTACCCGCTCTGTATGTTATTCGAATTATTCCGATTTTTATACAGTTGTATAAGTACATGCTTTCCAATTTACATTTAAATTTAACAAACGCTGTAAAATTAAAGATACATGTATATAGTGATTCTATATTTAATAGATAGGACAAATGATTATTTATTTTCGTTTACAGTGTAATCGAATAACAACTTTTTTATTCTTTTTACAATTAACAAATAATTTACTGTTACATAAAAGTTTTTTTAATCCTGTGAAAATTTTAAAAAGATATAGATATATGTGTACATATAATATAATCGTTTCAAATGTTCCAGTAAATTGTTTATTTGTTTGAAATGTAAAATATATTGCATTAATACTTATTTCACTATCAAACAAACCCTTATAGCTCATAAAAAGAAAACATGAATCTACAACTATGTATATGTGATACATGTTATTTTCATTTAATATATGAAAATCAACAAATGAACAAAATGGTCTTATTAAAAGTATTACACTTATAAAATAAAATATAACAGTTAGTTTTAATACAGTGTGACAATTTCTTATTGTAACTAATTTCAATTTCAAACTATTATATATTTTACGACATGTCAGGTGGAACGGTCATTATGCTGGTCTGACAAGCAGCAGGTTATGGTTTCGATCCCGACCAGACAATATCTGAAAATTATTAAGAGGGAAAACATTCTCGTTATGTAACAATATTTTGCTTATGGCTAAGACGACATTGTGACGTTACGTCAACCAGACCCTCGTCATGTCACAATCCTCTTAACTCGTATCGTTGAAGGAATGTCTGGTTTTCGCTATTATAATGTTAGTAAAATAAGCTTTGTGTAATTGGGTCAATTTATCTTGTTTCCTAGTACGAGTACGAGCCTAATACATAAAACGTAAACGCTTTCTACACTCATAGCCCCACACAAGGATTTTCTTCTATGCTATGAGCGCCATGGACACAAAGATGAATACACAAACATCCAGACCCAGAACAGAAATCTAAACTCATCATTCAGATTTCTGTCTGGCCGGGGATCGAACTCGGGACTCAGTGCGTGTCAGACCGGTATGGCTCCACCACGTGGGTCGTCAAATACGTTTTCTGAAAACAATCGCTGTTCACGTTTTCGCTGTTTTACGTTACATTTAGGATTGTTTTTGCGCGAACATCTTGCAATGTACATTACAAAATACGGTCAACAACGTTAAACGGTATCGTTTTTTTTTATAGTATGGAAGTAGCAAACGAACATGCAGCCCATCTGATGGTAAGTGGCTACTGCTGCCCGAGGTCATCTGTAATCAAAGTCTCCTCAGGTTAGTCCCATATGCGTTGCTACATCTGAGGACTAAGATGAAATGCCTCGGAAAAATATGTCTCCCTTACCACACCCTTCAGACTTGAACACAACGGCGCATAACACTACTGTTAGTAAGTGGTGCTTCCGGAGTCGAACCACAAAGAGTTCTACCGCCTTCAAAACGTTTTCAGAGAACGTAATAAATTCTTACTAAGGACACAGTTCAGCGACACCGCTTCTAAACCATTTGATATACGCGTAATAATGAACAATATAGCGGTGAGCTACATTGACATGAAAGGTATCTTATCGGACATAGTAAATTTACGTAAGCCTTCAGGTGAAATGCTAGTCCGATCAATTCAAATTTAGGTACGGCTGTCATCCTATTATATAGAAATCTACAAGTCTACAAATGCAATAGATACTGATATTAGTAGAATGCATACCCTCTCCATTTCCATTATCTATACTAATATTATAAAGCTGAAGAGTTTGTTTGTTTGAACGCGCTAATCTCAGGAACTACTGGTCTGATTTGAAAAATTCCTTCGGTGTTAGATAGCCCATTTATCGAGGAAGGCTATAGGCTATATATCATCGTTGAAACTCACGCGGGTGAATCCACGGGGCGCAGCTAGTGTATATATAAATGCAAAGTACATTTATGTATATTTGCCAATGATATATGTAAGTAACAAGACTATGTCTCCAGAATAAATGGATTGCTTTTAATTATTATTTATTCGGGCGGTTACTAGATTTTTTATAAGATTATAACACCAAACGAGTAGTGACCACTTAGCATCAGGTACGCTGCATGCCTACCTGATGGTAAGTGGTCACTGCGGCCTATCGATATTTGTAAGAAATTACATATAGAGCAGGGCTTCTATCTGAATTCAATCGCAGATGCGATGTTACCCTCACAGGCTAAGATGATCGCCTCATATGAAAATAATCGGTAACCATACCCTTCCATGGAAATGCAAGAACTGCTTCATTTTGAAATAGGCGGTGCTACGTCCCTGATCAAACCATACTCGTTCTAATTACACATAAACTACTGCTACTTTCACTGCTGTGAAAGAAAGATGAATAAATAAGGCGATGTTCCTTCGCAATAAGTTAGATAAATTACAAATTATTAAACAGATGTGTTCGGTGCAAAACAATTTATTTCGTTGCTAAGTAATATGAAATATTAATGTAAAATAGTTATAAATGTTATGACGGCATTTATCGCGTATGTCATCCCTACCCGTGTCATGTCCTAATCCTCTTTAGTTATGTCACTGAGGAGATAGATGAATTTCTGTTGTTCTTACATGCCCAGCGTTCCACATCAATTGTTCAATCATATTTAGTAGAATTCTTCAGTAAAAGTCCTTAGCAATTTTTACTTTTTACTTATTATTATAAAAACAATAGACAAAATACATACATTTTTTTTTATTACGGGGCATTATTATAATGGTACATATTTATAGCCTATACTGTAATAATTCTAGGTCGTAGAACTCTTTGTGGTTCAACTCAGAAAGCACCACCGCCACACCATACAGCAGTGTTATGCGCTGCTGTGTTTTGGTCTAAAGGGTGTGGTAAGGGAGATTTACCTATCCGAGGCGTTCCAACTTAGTCCTCAGGGGTAGTAACGCATCTGTGGCTAACCTTAGGTAAGACTCTGTTCTTATCTGGGGTTGATTACAGATGTCCAAGAGCGGCAGTGGCTACTTACCATCAGGTGGACTGTATGCTCGTTTGCTACTTCAATGTTATAAAAAATACTTCAATAATTACTTTTATAGAAACCTTACCAAAACTTACGTTCATAACATTTGCTTGAATCCCCCAAGACCTGTAACTATGATTCGTAGATAGGGATATTATTTCAACTTAATGAGAAAATGTTATACTTGCTTGACTTGGCCAAATTTCGGAACTTGGAAGCAAATATATCAATGTCTTAGTTAAGGAATTCCCTGCTTATTCAAAATTCAAGATACGCAACAACATTGTTGAACTAGTCGTGTAGGTACTCAGGGGCACATGTTGCGACCTACCTATCAAACTCGAGGAACAAAGCCGACTAAGTCTTGTATTATGCAAACAAGCATCATGTAAGGCGTGGATTTATGAGGGAAGTTCGTTGGGAAAATCGCGAGCTTCACCCGTGGGAGCACCCGGTTCACTATTGCTCCATATATTCATATTTGGGGTTAGACAAGGAAGTACTTAGAGGGCCGCCCTCGGGAAACCGGGAACGCATGAGTGACGACGATTTATAATAAAGTCACTTGTATGACTTTTATTGATGATATGTCACTTCATCAGAAAGTATGAATTGTAAATATAGAAAAAAATACTCATACGAACGTTTCTATAGATTCATAGGCTGAAAGTAGATAACTTGTACACTGCAAACGTATTTGGCACTATATGGAAAAATGGCATATGGGTTTACTTGCAATAGTGTTGTTCGCTATTGCAGGAAATAATAATAAATAATAATATAATTTCATAAAACTACGAAAACTTGCAGGTGCATGACGGTTATTAATTTCCTCGAAATGGTACGGTATAACGTTTCCTCAAAACAGATTTCAGAGGTCTGGGATATAATTCAATATAATAGTTAAATAATTATACACACAATTTTTTAACTACAAGAAAATTTGTATAAGTATTTATACAAATTTTCTTTGCATAATATATCAATACAATACATGTAATACATAATCTATGGCATATATGTGGTAAGAGGATTCACGTTATTTTTTATAAAATCATACCATGAGGCTTGTAATGTATACCTAAGTGCTTGTAAGTAACTTTCAGGCTTAAACTATTTTCTTGAGAAGAATTTAATGGAGCAGTTAATTTAATTTGACTACTCGCGTCGCGGAGCGATCACTACCAGCCAGACACGAAGTAGGTTCTAGGTTCAATCCCTGGACAGACAGATATCTTTATGATGAATTTATGTTTCTGTTTCGGGTATGGCTATTTGTGTATTCGTCTTTGGCAGCCACGACGTAAGAAAACTCCAAGTGGACGGCTGCGGTTGTAGAAAACGTTGATATTATTATTAATAAACCAGTTTATCAGTAAGTAAGTGTTACAAATTATTGTATTAAAATATTATTCTGAGTGAGCGAGTACATTCAAGTGTTAATTAAATAAAAGCAAAGATAATGTGCTTAATCTTATTTACCTTAACATCTTCCCAAGCAAGTTTTCGCTGAATTTTCTATCAACTACTAGTAGTATATTAAGCTACAAGTCTGCGATAAAAATCCAACAGCAACTTGGCAAGCGAATCGCTTCGTGTGCAAATAAATCTACGCGGATAACTTATTTGTGCGGCTTCCGAAGTAGAGATTCATTACCGATTGTAAATCTAAAAACTGGGACGCAGTGAATAAGTGTACTTTTTAAAGAGGCTAAAAATAAGAAAATGCAATAAATAGCACTCTCTGGTACCCTCTGTTATTTTTTTTTTTCAATTCAGTTCAAACTGGAAACAAAGGTACTTTATGCCACCACTTAGAAAATATTTATATTTATGAAGCTTTATATGAAGTTTTATACGCCTACACATTCGTGTAGGTATATAAAACTTGATACAATTATAGCTAAAAACATGATGGAACAGTATGGACAACTTGATAATGCAAATAACATGGATTGGGTCCATGGATGGAGCATTTTAATAGGCTTTTAAAGTTAGTTTTTTATATATGAATACGGAGGGAGTATACTGCACAATAAAAAGTAATAAAAGTTGATATATGGATATAGACTGATATTGATAAGACCATTAATATAATTTAATCATGTAGAATTAATTTCACGTATGTAATACACAAATTCTATGTCTTGTATTAGAAAAGTTTTAGATGAACAAATTAATCTGCAACTCATATATAGAAACCATAAAAATTAGAACATACTTTGCAAAAATCTTTTTTTTTATAGTATGGAAGTATCAAATGACCATGTATAGTGGTAAGTGGCTATTGCCGCCCATAGACATTTGTAATCAACCCTAAGTAAGATCAAAGTCTCACCTAAGTTTACCTACAAATGCGTTGCTACCCCTGAGGACTAAGGAATGCCTCGGAAAAGTATGTTTCCCTTACCACACCTTTCAGACCAAAACACAACAGCGTATAACACTGTTGATATTAGGCAGAAATAGGTGAGGCGGTGGTGCTTCCGGTGTCGAACCACAAAGAGTTCTACCACCTTTAAATCTAATTATGGTTCAGAAGAAAAAGGTTACATTACGTTATGAAATTATAAAGAAAGTGCAAATCGACATAGAAATTGCTTTATTTAAGCAATAAAACAGAACACTGCAGTATACCGCAACCAGTCTGTTCATACGAGTGTGGAGCACAAACGCTGGACCAAATGAGTCACTATTATGTAAAGTTAGAGCTAAATATTCACAGACAGAAGTGCGAATATGTACACAGGCGATGAGATATTTGATTAAAGGAGCGGTTTTGCTTAATTTGGCAAGTGTAGATACTGACTGGACTGGCAGTAACCAAACCATACGTGTATTCGTTAACTGCACAAATGTTTTATTTATAAGAACAGCTGGCAGAGCCCGTCCGATTGGTATTTTTAATTAAACATTGAGCGAAATAGCATGAAATCTTACTAGTGAACCGTACGCTTAATTTTGTTAAGGATGCGAATTTAAATGAAAATATTAATTTGCATTTAATTAAGTTGAAGCGTTTTATTTAAATTTCGTAAATTCTTTTTTTAATTTGTACGCTAAAAGATGAATAAGAAAATGTCGAAGCGAAATAACGGATGCTTATTACTTAAAATACACCTTAACAAGATTCCGAGCGAAAACAATTTATAATCAACGAGCCACAACTTCGTCCGTAAAGTCAATGTCAAATGTATTGAAAAAAGTTTTCAGCCTACGACAACGGAGTTTTTTCTCCTTACACAAACATTCTCCTACTCCGTCATAAAATCACCATTAACGAAATATGCGACGAAGATAGCTTTTGGGGAACAAAAGATTTTAAGAATTTTCGCCTTTGTTTCAGAAATGCAAGTTAACCGCTAAGCTTACGAACATTTTGTTTCTATTCAAAGTTTAATAGCGCTGGAGTTGAAACAAAAGTTGCAAAGGGCAAAACCTTGGCCGCGCATAAGGTTAAAGTTTAATTTAAAGCGGCGCTTTACCTGTTACACGTTGATAGCGATCGGGAAATAGTGCAAAGAGTAAAGGGTAGCTTATATAAGAAAGCTCCGTATGCCACGACAATTTCTGTATGGAACAATGACTTTATATTGCACCCGCCATTTATCTGTTTAAAAATGTATGGGCTACGATAACCTGGCGTCGCAACGAAATGGTGTAATACATTTTGGAGCTATCTACTTGATTCAGAATGTATCGTTTGTGTCTCGCGAATAATGCTGAAACTCTTCGCTTTTAAACGATTGAAATAATGTGAGTGCTTGAAAAATTGGCATTTCCGAAACTATTTTCTTGGACCACATAAAAATTCAGTAGAAGCAACTGATAATTTTACAAGGCAAAGAATATGAATAGAGTTACCAAGAAAACTGACGACCGCGTGGCGGAGCGGTCACCATATCGGTCAGACACGCAGTGGGTCCCGGTTTCGATCCCCGGCCAAACAGACATCTAAAGGATGAGTTTAGAATTCCGGGTGTTTGTGTATTTATCTTTGTGTGACGATAGCACCCACGACACAGGAGAAAATCCCAGTGTGGGGCTATGAGCGTAGAAAACGTTTATTTATTTATTTTATAAACTCGAAACTGCTGATGGTGTCTTGAAATACTTACGTTGATATTTGAAATATATAAAATCATGGATTTGTAGAACAATTCCAAGTATTTTTAGCCATCATCTGATACATAACGGGCGGTATATAACAAAATTTTACACTAGTAGTATCTGATCGGAATGCCCAGTAGATGTAGAAATTTAAATTATTATAATAGTCCTTTGACAACAATAACAGCATTTCATTATTAATCATAAAGTCTGGTATTAAATCATGAACCAAAAACGTGAACGCAAACAGGCCACAATCCGTAATAAATATCAATTATTATGACAGCTCACGCATTTAAAAGTGAACAATTTACTAAATATTTTTACTCTGATTTATTGTCTCCATTAAAATTTCTTACTTTAGCTTACTCATTTATTCATGGATTATGTTGAGAGCTGCTAATTAATTAATGTAAAGTTATGGTAGCCTTGAGATTAGGGATATTATGAGTACTCATAAAATCGGAGTTATAAAAAAATGAATATTAAAACTTATTATGCGATTTACAATTTAGAACTGAGGACAAAATTAAAAACTTTAAAATTAGATATGTTGCCACTATGTATTTGCCACTTCATTTATTAAAGTACTTAAAAATGTTGCCATGTTAAATTGTTAACACTTCTCCGATTCTCGATTGAAGATAATTTTCAAAATTACGTCGTTCTGAATGAGCCGTAGACATTGCAAAAATTATAGTGACATTTTTGATTATTATATTACGCTTGTTAATAAGCAACCCGAAAATTATTAAAACAATTCAGATCTTTGTAAAATAGTAACCTTAATGTGAAATGGTATAAACTGGTATGAAAAAGCTTTAATAAGTTATTTAGAAATACCTATACGATTTATTTTTACAGTGACTGATCTTGCTGAATCTTATTTTATTACGATATTTAATGAATATAATATGAATATGTAAATAAAGAATAAAAGTCACAAAACGGCGAAACTTCGTCAACGTGTCCCAAATCCGCCGCTTGTCAATGCTGCAAAATATTAAGAAATAACGTAAATTTCCTCGTGTAATTATTCTGTTTTGCGAAGCCTGTCGTGAAAAAGTTTTATAATAATAAAAGGAGGAAGGATCTTCCAACTTTTTCGAGTTACAAGAGACGGACATAAGCAACAATTCAGATAACATTCAATTAGCTTTTTGTACCGAACAAAGTTTCAAAAAGGCCGGGGACTTCCGAGTCTCGTTTGTAGGATGATGTATTATACCGACAATGTAACGTTAATGCTTTCGTTAATGTGTAAGTGTGTTTTTATTACTTTTTGCCATAACCTGTGACTTATGAAAACAGATAACAGAACATTTTATAGTTATGCGTTCTTTTTTGTGATGCTTTCCGGATACGTTTTGGGTTTAACCTAGAACATTATTAAGAATTAAATTCATGTTATTACCTATAGAATTCACACAGCAGTTCATAATTGTTGCTATATCAGATATCATTTCTTAAAAAAAAAATACTAATAATAACTATGCTATTATATTACATTTATAAGTTCAGATTCTTTTTACTTTTCACTTTAGTCATTTTATCTTTTTGGTAAGTACTTTAAATAATATTCATTTTAATCTAAAGTACGCTCTTTTTCTTTTTTTCAGATTTACTTCATATTGTTTCAAAAGTCTTACAATGTCAATCAAGAACAGATGTGACTTTTTATAACTCTGTTTTATGGCAAGCTTCCGTAATTGACGCCCCGTTCACGAGGTTTTAATTTTTACGGAGAAAGGTAGTGTTACTTATCTAAAGAAAATATTGCAATGATATTTCCAGTCAGTTCAATCGTTTCTAAAAGTAGGGTGTACATCTATAGAACGATAAGAAATAACTAGAGATTTTACATATGGTTTTTAAGTATTGATGTAGTACTTATAAACAGACATAAATTCTAGTACCAGAAATAGACACATCTTATTCATTTATATCGACTTGAGAAACCTTTGGAAGACGTGGAACTGAATAGAATAAAATTGAATAAAGAAAACATTGCAAGTGAAACGTTTGTGACTATATCATATTTTAGAGAAATATGAAGACAGTTCTTTGAATCTAAACCTATTTATTTACACTCCTTTTATCTGTGAAAATACTTTCTGCGTCTAGTGCGATACATTCTCAACTTTTCTATACACTTAAATTCTATTTTATACAATTTAAAACACCTACTTTATGGAAGTGAGATTGCATTTGAGGTGCATTTGAAAACAGGCTTATAGGTATACATAATATATATAAATATAGATGTTAAATTTATAAATAAATAAATAAATTATTAATATTTTGCAATGAATTTGCTAAATTACTGTCTAGAAAACAACTATTATATTGGGTATTCGTTTAAAGTGTAAGTAACTTACTAAATACAATATGGACTCGCGCACTGCGCTTTCCGCACCCTAATATATTATATTTATTATGGTCCGTGATTAATAAAACAAATTATTTCTTTCATTTAGTTAAAAATTGTCAGATATTAAGCAATTTCACATATTTTCTTTTACTTTCCATATTAAACTTAGCACTAGATAAATGGTTATTCATTAATAATTTCACTTTTAAGATGGACTAATAATAAAACTACGTTGCAACAAGAAATTATTATGAAAAGAAAAAAACCCGATAAGTAAAACTTATCAGTTTTCCTTATCGGGTTTTTTTTTCAGTTATGTAGTTTGATTTTATAATAATCTACTTATTTAATATGCTTATAATAATTATTTCTTAGGAGTCTGCATCTACATAGTAACATAAAAGTTTTATAATATATGTTTTGCAATTATTCCACAATTTTTATTTGATACCTAATACATAGGTATTCCTTAATTTGATCCCTATAAAATAATATACCTTCCCCTCCTTACATCTGTTCACAACCGCCGCATTTTTAAATTACCCCATGTGATTACAAACTGACATGACTTCAATGATAAATATATCATGTGACACAAGCCGTTTGGTTTGAAGCGCGTTCCCAAGAAATGGTACATACATATAAACATACATACATGCACTCGAATTTTTTTTGTATGAGTTTTTTTTTTATACTTGGACCTAACGATAAGGCAGACGGGCCACCTGATGGAAAGTAGTCACCGTCGCCTATGGACATTTGCAACACCAGGGGAGTCGCCAATGCATCGCCGGCTTTGAAGG
>MOOZ01000225.1:10915-28083 GCA_002930495.1 Cecropterus lyciades | reverse complement strand
AATGCATCATCAAGCTTGAGAAGTGGGGGGTTCAAAATGTTCATCTTATACCTTAGTCATCTTATTTGGCGTAGGCTTACACTTACAGTACAGATTTTTTTTTATAGTGTATAGTGTTATAGTTATAGGGTAATCCTCATGGATACCCAGCCGCCCAGGGGAGTAGCTGGGTTATGCCGGAATCTTACCGGCTAAACCCCCACTGTGTTTTCTCCTTGCAGCGTACGGCGGGAACACGGACACGCTTTCGCACTCATCCGTGAACCTGCCGATGCCTGGCCGCTCCCGCAGCCCCTCTACTTGGAGCATGGAGCTCTCCTCCAACACCTTACCTACAAGGCCCCCATCCGCAGAGCGACGGACCAACCCCGAGACCGTCACCCAGGGGCCGTGGGCATGGGTAAGCCGACACTTGCATCTCCTCTTCCTCTGCGGCCCCACCGCTAACGCATCCGACGGTGCGCCCCCGTTCGGTCGCGGGAGACAGGGCGCACGGCAACGATACACCGAGACACCTCTCCTCGCACGACTCCTCCTGGCTGCACAGGCCAGAAAAACTCCGTCCCCTGCAGCCCTCGGACGCATCCAGAGCGGGCCCACGTCTAGCCCACTTGAAACGTCCCCTCCTGGGATCCCTCTTGGCTTCACCGTGGTGATCCAAGCCACAGTTACTGAGCCCCCTCACCACGATAAGGTGGAGATCCGTTCGAGGGGGACTCACAGTACAGGTAACCCCGAACTTACACGATAGGTGGGACTGAGTGATAACCGCGTAAGTCGAATACGCTTAAGTCGGGTATAATTTCGTAAATATAAATTATTTTATTTAGGCCCTAATAAGGCAGGCAAGCTGAAGAAAATAGCAAATTAGAGTAACATCCTCAATTACACAAATGTAGAATCACCAACTGAAGTTATTTTTATTAAATTGTAAAAGGCTTCATAAAATCTAGCAAAATAGTTTGACGACTCAAAATTTGTTTGACTTCCGCAAAATTACCTCTTTAAATAATAAGAAATAAGCTTTTTGCTGGAGTTTATATTTTCAAAATTTGTAAATTGAAAATCGCGTTACTCCGGGTTCGCGTAAGTCGGGGTAGCATCACTGTACCCTGCATCATTAAGTTTGAGAAGTTGAAGGTCAAAATTTTCATCTTATATATCTGCTTTCTAATTATATATCCGTAAGCACCAAATAGCCGATTGCTTTGCGTTGATTTAGCCATTCAATACCCAGAGGTATTAATTATCAGCGTAGAAAGTAATATCTTTCATGTAATGTCTCTACTTAGTATGTAGCTATCTGATTATATATCGGTGAACATCAAATGGCCAGTTTCTATGGCTTAGGCATTTAGTATACATTTTTCATAGTATGTATTTACTTAACAATCTTATTACATATCCATAAGCACCAAATGGCTAACTCATGGCTAATGTTGAAGAGTTTAGGGTCAAATTTAGTATCCCTGCTTCATCAGGGTTGAAGAGTCGAAGGTATTTTTTTATCTTATGTCTGTGCTTAGTTTATCTTTCATTTTATATCTTTTCAATCTTATTAAATAAAGGTAAGCTCCAAATGGCAAATCTTACGGTTTAAGCATTCAGTACCTCTGCATCATCAGGGTTGAACAGTTGAAGGTCTAATTTGATGTCTCTGCTCAGTAATCTTATTATATATCCGTGAGCAATTATTAAAATTATCCAACACTTATGGTTTACGCCTGCATTACCCCTGCATCATCGAGATCGAAGAGTAGAAGGTCAATTTTTTTATCATATCATGTTATTTCAGACACAAAAGTTTTAATCCTCGTTTCATGAGAATCGGATTGAGTTTTTTAAATTTATCATTAACAATGACGAACTTCCATACAAACTTCCATCCCCTATTTTAATCTCTTCAACCCCTTTTTACCCGAAAAAAGGCCTATGGACATAGGCTATTTATGTCCATTCTCAAAATCAACTCTATCTCTGTACTAAATTTCATTGAAACCGGTTCAGTGGTTTAGGCATGAAAGTGTAGCAGACAGATAGACATTCAGAAAGAGTTACTTTCGCATTTTTAATATTATGTTATAATATTTGTAGAGATTTTCGTACATGATTGCGGTACTCGGATAAATTGGTATAGATGTAATATATTCTGATACCACTTAGCTTGGTTGGTGGTCACAGGTCGGTTAGCAGTGCGTAGACAACCATCGTGTTTGAACTAGTTACATTGATTTCTATAAATAGTTTGTTGAAACTCGTGTCCAACAGTGAGTTGTAAATTTACTAATATAAATAGATGACAAGGTATTAATAGGATTAAATATTTAATGATTTGCTGGTTTCAAGGATTGACGGATTTGACGGATTTAGCTCATTAGCACGCATTGTTAAATAAGCAGTCTAAATACAAAATCTACTCATTTATTTATAAGCCCCATAGCAGTAGTCACACACATCTGATTACTTTATTAAACTTAGAATCGAATAAAGTCCGTCTCTAATCGAATCCGATGTAAATTATCGCCCAGTACTACTTTGATGCAATAGGCAGTATTGTGAATTGCAATTTTGAAAGTCTTAATCCGAGCTTGTATTCATTCCTAGTATTATTCCATTCACTCCTAGACCTCCTCCTTTTAATATTCTTGTGGGGAGATCATCGAAACAACCTCATATTTGTTTCACATATGTTTGCCTTATAACAACAGATTATGTTTTACTTTGATTGAAAGCGTTGTGTTGAAGGTACAAAACTGTAAAAAATATAAAAGTATTCGCTATTCTCATGTAAAATTTAACTGTCTAAAATGATTATTAAGGAAAACATTCATACCATAAGCCTAAGATTTTTGGTTTGTACTGAGAAACACAAAGACATTTTCATATCACATTTAAATTTTCATTTCGTTGAGCTACTTAACAAAGACGCCAAATATCATTTTTGTTGAAGCAAAGAGGGGCGGGTAAACCCACTTTACTTAAATGCTGTTCCTCTCACATGAATTTTATAACAAACAAAAAGAATTAGGTACATTGTTTCTGTTATTTAAATTATAATGCAAGCCAAACTTTTAGCTTTTTAAGTTCCGTTTGTTTACTTTTATTTCCGGTTTTGCCCTTTTTAAATCGACTTGAAGGAAAAACAAAAATAGTTATAGGAAAAAGTTACGAGATTGGAAAAATACGGAGCTAATTTTGAAGTGACAGAGCAAAATTCTTAAGTGCTGGTAGAAGGTATATTGCTTTCGTGACTTCTATATAGGGTATTTAAAAACGCAGCGGTAGTAGTTTGATACAAATTGCGCGTGCTTTGATCAGATACGAAGCGAAATGATTCAAGTGGGCGGGGTTCAGGCACACGCTGCCTTCCATTACCATTCTACATTGTTCTACAACATAATTTCTGTACCATAAATAAATGGACTGTCGGAAATGAATAAATAAATCAAATTTTGTTTTGAGTTAAGTTATCTGATCGCATTAGCGTGAAAGCTCCCGAGTGTTCTTTACAGAATGTTGACCTGTAAGTTAAAGGTGATTATATTGAAATAAACCATTATACTATTTTCCATTTCATTTAATTTTACTTTAAATTTTAGGTTACATTATCGTTCTTTAATATTTTTTCGGAAAGTTTCATCAAAATCGATTTCAAAATTAATCGAAGTATTCAGATTTTAAACTTTATAATAATTTTAAAAAGTGCATTAGTCTACTCTACCGAGTAACATTTGTTAATGTTATTAAACAGTGTAATAAGTTAAACGAACGACGCATTCAAGCTTATGATAATTTATGCTCACAAGTTTTTATAGTATGAAAGTAGCAAACGAGCATGCAGCCCACCTGATGGTAAGTGGCTACTGCCGCCCATGGACATCTGTAATCAACCCTTTAGGTTAGCCACAGATGCGTTGCTACCTTTGAGAACTAAGATGGAATGCCTCGAAAAAGTATGTCTCCCTTACCACACCCTTCAGACCAGAACACAACAGCGCAAAACACTGCTGTTATTAGGCAGAAATAGGTGTGGAGTTGGTGCTTCCGGAGTCGAACGACAAAGAGCTCTACCACCTTCAAACACTCAAGTGGTTAAGGAGAGAATAAACATGAAAAATATCAATAAATTGCAAAATAAAACTCAATGAAAATGTCTTAAAAGTACCCCACGAATGGAAACCTTTGTATTAGCGAAGTAATTTATCAAACGCTGGATTTGTTATTAGCGAGAACTTATTTTTCCATATTATCAGGCGTAGCGCGTACTTATTTTACTTAAATACGAATACTGAACACCATAGTGCAAAAATCCCTTGTTTTCCTGCCATCCTGTATATCCAAAAGTTTTATGGCTTAGGAAAAACCAATCCTAGGTTAATTTTATTACTAGGTTGGACAGTGAAAATATCAGTCCATTCTAATCATTATCCCATACCGCACTGCTATATTGTATTCCGAATTGCGATTAACTTTTTTCTTATCATTTCTGAGCTAATTTGTCAAAAGTAATATGTGAAGTATGTTATCGATAAAATCCAATGCCATCTATAGTTGATTATACTTATAATAAGATCACATTACATCAAGTAGATATAGATTTTTTATAGAATGTAAGTAGCAAACGAGCATGCAGTCCACCCGATCGTAAGTAATCGCTGCCTTCCACAGACGTCTGTAATCATCTTCATATAGAACAAGGGCTCTATCTAAAGTCATTCACAGATGTATTGCACTCTAAAGGACTAATATGGTCGCCTTATATAAAAGTAAGCCGTAAATATGTAACATTTGATATGTAATGATTTCTTAAAATATTAGAGATCGAACAACAACTCATATAATATTTAATTCGTTGTTTAATTTCTCATTATTATCCTACTAGTAATGGTTTCGCCTCAAAAATATAGTCCAATTTATCGTTAAAACACGCTTTGACACCGAAAAGTTTACTGTTTTAAGTAATTGTATGTTAAAAATCAATACATTTCGCGTGACTATTTCCCTTTATACGCGAGCAAATTTCGATAAAAACCGAGTAGAGTAAAAAGAATCATTAATTCGCGGGTGCATTGTAAGGCGTGCCGAGATCGAAAATACGCCGGAGATTGATGAATCGTGACACAAAAACTTGTGGTTTATTACCCTCTTATACCTTACCATTAACAGACACACCTACAAAATTAAAACTGATTAACAAAACGCACAACTAGTATAATTTAAAGTAAAACGTGCACGTGCACATTAAATGCGTACAAAAGAGGATTTTTAGCCGACTGCGTCAGAATGGTATGTTTTTCGGGCGTATATATGTTTGTATGTATGAATGTCGTTTATTTGGCACGCACTACAGCCCAAACGGCTTATTTTATTTATTTATTTTATATTAATTTGCACACCAACAGCTCTACATACAGATCATAACGTAAGTGTTGTACGATTGGTTTACATGCATGTGTGCATGCCAATTACAGCTGTGAACATCATTTTTTCAGACTATATTTACAGTACAATTATGATAAAGTTAGAAAAAAATAAATAAGAAATTAATATAGATTTATTGTGGACATATATTGCATAGATGCTGATTTGTTTTATTTTTGAGATTCTTTATTGTATCATGGCATATATCAACATCGGTTGATTTTGTGCATATTCGGTTGTATTCGGTGCAAATTCGGTGCAAATAACGGCTTGACGGATTGTGATATATGACATATCATTGGAATCAACGTTTGCAAAGTGACATAGGATAGATAAATTAAAAAAATGGCACCTGTGTATAAGAAAAATGGGGGAGGGGAGGATGAATTTATTGTAGGATCATTACATTAAGGGTATCAAATGAAAGCTATCACATAAACCATTGCAAAAGTATACACATTATAATGCTTTCATGTTACTACTTTGACAAAAACTCGTCAAGCTTAAAAACAATAAAATGAAACTGAAGATCAACATCTGTTTTAAGCAGTTGGGATTTTCGTTTTAATATTTTTAACATTGTTACTTGTTGAGAATTTACTTCAATTATTTAGATGAAATTGTCTGTTAACTGAAGAATTTGTGCACTTGACAAAATTGCATACAAACAACAAATTTTTCTAAAGGGGCTAAAAGTACTACCGTTATGGCTGTACCTTAATAAATACCTAGAATAGACAGAAGAAAATATCACAATTCTACCCTGTTAGATAGAAATCTAGCTAGAAAGCTGTTAAGTTTTTTTTTATATTAAGCAATTAAATGCATGACGCGCATAGCGGAGCAGTCACCATACCGGTCTGTCACGTAGTGGATCCCGGATTCGATCCCCAGCCAGACAGATATCTGAATAATGAGTTTAGATTTCTGTTCTGGGTGTTTGTGTATTCGTCTTTGTCTATCCGTGGCACCCAAGACACAGGAAAGCTTAAAAGAAAATCCTAGTGAGGGACTATTAGTGTAGAAAGCGTTTAAATACAGGCATGTTTGGCTTCATTATTATTATATCAAAGATAAAGAGTCACAATAGTCACAAAATATGAATAGTCCCAAAATATGAAAATAAATCCATATTTGCCTTGGTTACGGCATCACGCGTGAACGGCTGGACCGATTTCGCTAATACTTGTTTTGTTGTTTGTTATTGTCAGAAGGTTATAAAAGAAAAATACAAAGGTTGCGCAGAAAATAAGACAATTTAAGTAAAGCTTATAATAAGCATATACTATGTAGAATTCAAAATTCATACTACGACAGGACAGTCTGTCTGGTCAGCTAATATCTTAAATTAAAATATACCTATACTTTAAAAACGTACATATTAAAATTGAAAAGACAAAATTGTGATGCATACTATTGATGCATATTCGTATAAAGCATTTGATATGACACTTCTCATAATAGTCAGTCAAATTTTTTTAAATAAAAAATATTAATGTTAAAAAATCATGTCTTTTTATATATTTTACTTCAATAAAACCGTTTTCTATACGGAGTCGGTTACAGATGTCAATCGGTTGTAGTGACCACTTACCAAAAAAAACTTGATGGCGACGTGCACTGTACAAAGATCATTTAAGCTTTAAAAAAATAGTGGTCTATGCAGGAGAGAGTTTGATAAGCAATTTAGATGTCTAGGTATTTTAGTACCTAGTATTTAAATGCCTGAAAGCCCAGTTAATCTTTGTAAAGTAGACCGGCAGAGTGGTCTACATAATTGTAACGTAAAACGTTACTCCAAAGAAATTTATAGATTTTCTACTGAATCTTAGTAAATACATTGAATATAAATATAAGTTGATATTGTTCCGCAAATTCAATATTACAATTCAATATACACAGTACTTTCATACACGGTTGTTATTCTGACAGATATAAAGTAAATTGAATATTATGGGGCTTCTATTCAATTTTCGATATCATTTTCCTTTACTGATTCACTAACGTAAAACATACGTATCTTTTTTTAGTCCACGTGTTACACCTACGCACCTCCTTTTCATAAATGATTTGTAGTAAAAGGTAAATCTATTTTGCTATAATAGTGTTGCTGTGTAACTAAAAAAAATTATGCATTACGTGACAAAGTTAAATCGCATGAAGGGCTCGAAAATTATTAGTAAAATCGCTTATCTTAGTCCTCAAGAATAGCAATGTACTTAACTTAATTTTTGGAAGGCGGTAGAACTCTTTGTGGTTCGACTCCGGAGGCACCAACGCCACACCTAATTCTGCCTAATAACAGCAGTGTTATGCACTGTTGTGTTCTGGACTGAAGGGTATGGTGAGGGAGACATACTTTTTCGAAGCTTTCCATCTTAGTCCTCAGGATAGCAACGCATCTGTAGCTAACCTTAGGTGAGACTTTGATTTTACCTAGGGTTAATTACAGATGTCCATGGGCGGCAGTAGCCACTTTCCATCAGGTGGGCTGCATGCTCGTTTGCTACTTCCATACTAAAAAAAAAACTTCAGGAAGAATTCCTGCGGTTACGGATGATCACGGACGGCAGTGATCAGTATACCATTACTATTACCATTCTGTGGTAATATATATGCTGATTAGATACTTCAATATTATAAAAAATCAAGGAATAAAATGCTTGGCTATATTGCTTAATCGCTTATATGTATAGCTAAAAAAAATTAGTAATATTCGTCGGCAAAAGTATTTTTCCACTCATGAACTCGCTCATGAAATCCCTAGACTCATATATTGTTTTTCCAGACAGTAAAGACAGTATAGCAAAGTTAATAAAATAAGTGTAAGAAACTATCTCCGGCTGCTTTAGAATGTAAAAAGTTATTTAAAAATGACGTAACAAAGAGTTTTAATCCGCATGCAGTAAAAATACGATACTTGGCTATTACCTCTGTCATAATAAGTTTTAATTGTGACTCAGCGATAAGCTTCAGCGGACGTGCGCAAAATTATGCCGGTAAATTTTATGCGCATTTGCATGAAAAGTGAGCAAGAATACTTCTACTCTGCATAACAACTGAAGTACATAAATAGTTTTATCATTCGCATACACCTACATATCAGATTTAGGCATATACCTATCACCATTTTTTTTAATTATCATTTACGTAGGAAGCGTTCATACACGCTATAAAATCAATTCGCTTCATAATATACACCTTATTGTGCATTGGATTAAATTATTGCTATTTATTTTATAATCATTTAATAATGTATGTAACGAGGGCTTACTAAACCAACAGAGCTCCTTTGCTACTCACTTACACTGCCGCAAATACGAATGGATCGCTTAAGAAAATGAAACAAGAAAAGTATATTGAAGTTGCTCACGCATGTCTTGCTACATGACAAGTTATTTGAAATAATTACTTATAACGATAAAAGTAGAAACGAAAACCACTGCGATACTAATACTACAAACTAAGTATTGTTAACCACAACCAAGCCACGGAGGTTTCTAAATTATTTAAATATTTAACGCTCATGCAAACTCATACTTCGAACCATGAGGATCATTGTGAGCAGCTTATTAACCATATTAGAACATGGTAGATAATATGGCAGTAAATTTAGCGGCCATTTGCATAGGAAGTGAGCAAGCGCACGTCTAGCGCATTCTAGAGTCTTAATGGTTGAACTATTTAAATGTCTTGCTCCATATCTTTATTCAATTCGTAACAGAAGCACGCTCCTAAGAATTATGATTAAAACTATAACGACCGACTCTCAACCAAGAAACTTTACTATAGAATCGATGTTATCATGCTTTTAAACATAATGTGTATACTTTATAGAAGTTCATGAATAGCGTGAATTATTTTTCTTTGTTGCAAGGTGGACTATACTTTATATTTACGATTAATTTCGATTATATTGCCTTAATTTTTTTTCACACCTATTTCAGTAGAAAGAAATAGATTTTTTTATTTAATTAATAACAGCAGTGTTACGCGCTATTGTGTTCTGGTCTAAAGGGTGTAGTAAGGGAGATATACTTTTCCGAAGCATTCCATCGTAGTCCTCAGGGGTAGCAATGCATCTGTGGCTAACCTTAGATGAGACTTTGATCTTACCCTGGGGCTGATTACAGATGTCAATGGGCGGCAGTAGCCACTTACCATCAGGTGGACTGCATGCTCGTTTGCTACTTCCATACTAGAAAAAAAGCAAAAAAAAACATATAACTACCACTTACCATCAAATCACCCCAAGCTTAAAAGTGGATTTTTTTTTAAATGTTTGAGGATGCAGAGGATGTAACTTAGTCTTTAGTCTTATCACATTTAACATTACATTAATGGCTGACTTCAAGTAGGGTTTTAATCCTATCTGGACTTAATTATTATAGACGTAAATTATGAGGACTATATTACATATACATGTAATTTTGCTATTACAATAATATTAAAAAAGTTTAAATATCATCGTAGTAAATGATTGACATCAAAGTAAATGGAAAAGTCAAATGACTAACAGTCGATGTAAAATCCAAAGTTGTTAACACGCAGCATATAAAATTATTTCAGTCAGGGACATTCCACTAAAGAACTTACTATTGATGTAATAAATCATGTCTCTGATTTTTCTAAGGTACCCTACATTGTGGAGTGGCATCTCTATCAACAAAATGGTACCAGTACAAGGAGGTACGGACTTTTAAAAATCAATCACTTAAGTAGCTGGTACTGATTGAACGGGCCTAACAAAAGCGACGTCGATATCAATATATTATATTCGCTTACTTCGCTTCTCCACAATACTTAACTACAATGGGTAAATTATGCGGAACTGGATTTCGTCTGCTTGCCCTCGATTATTTCGGCTTTCTTGAGTTTATGAATATACCCAGCATCATTTTTGGGAAGTTTTTGGACGATTTATTTCCTAAATATTTCGTTAAAACAGTACCGGGTATGTAGTACTTCTCGACTTGTCTTTGCCATATTTGTATTTTTATAATTGTTAATTTTTTTTAATATTTGATAATATCAATTTAAAACTTTATTTCGTTTTAATTTGCGTCTGATTTTATTTGATACTTTATATGCTGATTTGTGGGTTTTGTGATGTTAAAAGAAAGTTCGTTTTATGTTTTATCTGTTCAACTTGTTTTGACAGACAATAACTTGTTGTGCTTAGTCATTAGTCCTGACAATGTTTAAACAATTGGTACAATGTGAATAACTGACGTAATTTGCTGTACCACAACGGTACAATATAGCTCAAGAAGATAGAATGCAATTTGCATATGTAGAGGAGGCAGACAATTCGCCCAGGAATGTAACAGACTTCCAAGTCTGGAATTGTTGGATTAATTCTGATGACTACAACTTTGTGCATGTTAACTATATTTTATGTTAAAATAACTTGTTGCAAATACTATGTAGAAAATCATAACACAAAAATTGTAAGTTCCAATTGTTATTGTGTTTGTTTCAAATTAATTCAAGTATGATGTAATATGAGTATTAGTACTTGAATGGATTATAAACGTAGGAAAATACCTGCATTTCCATGAAAAACTTCGATTAAAACTTGAATTATTTTACGAACACGGTATTACCTCGTTGAAATCCATTCATACTTTAATCGCCATTTTAATGTTACATAATATTTATCAGAACAGAAGCGTGTTTGCAAAATATACATCAAGGTAAAACTTTTTAGACAAATGACCAGACAGGTGCTCCGTAATAAACTATGAGCATAAATTTATGCCCCATTGAGACGACAGTTTTTAATAGCTTTTTTAATTGTTTTTCTCTTTCCTCATTTTGTTACAAACTCTGGCCTGCTCTGGTTCACTCGGATTTTAAATGCATTTAATAAAGAAAGTACTTATACTTTATGAAAAACAAACGGCCACGTGCAAGTCGCAATTTATAGAGATACATTTAAAATCTCCATTTCAATATAATATATAATCACCACACATACACAATACAACCGTGATTATTGTTTTGTAATATTACCAATACAATATTATTTACGAAGATTGCCCGACGTTATATAACAGAAAATATACACTCGGTAATCTTTGAACGTTGTTGATTGATTTGCCATTTAAAAAGTGTTAAACTATAGGCATTTAGTATGATAGTTGCAGGGAATGACGGCTTACTGGCCTTTTTAGATCAACAAGCGGTACAAGTAATAGTTATCTTAATTATTGCCTTTTTTGCTACCTGACCTGTCCCGACTCTTACAATATCCATGATTTAATTTATTCATGTTACATGTCTGTGCCATGTCACATAAATATGGAATATAATATGCGTACTTTTCAATTTCATTAGTCGAGTAAATTTTTAATAGAAATGCAGTGTCGGCTGGACAGATGGACATACGAGTAATCTAATAAGGATTCCATTTTTTTAGTTTTGACTTTCAGAACCAAAAAAAGACTTTCATAAACATGACATAATTACTGATTACAACTCCTTACCTTATTCTTTATTGATACTTCGTTCTTCTTTTAAGATTTTATCATAACTTTTTTTAAATTAAACATGTGTAAAATAAAATTATAAGTATTTCTAGGTGCAACCTAACTAATATTGTTAAGGTGACACAACTCTAAATAAAATAGGAAAAATATGTGAAGTAGTCATTGAGAAATCATTAAATAGGTAAGTTCTCTAAGTACTGGTACGAAGAAACTTCACATGCGATGAAGTGTTAATCCTCTATCAGTAAACGTACAACATAACTGGCTCTTTCTGTCGGTTAAGTGGGCAGTCAGCTATTGGTATACAGATATTGTTCACATCACGTGTATAGCCTTCATCGCAGTAGCACTAGTCGGAGCAAAATCCCCAATCATTTGCAGTCGGACATTCCATTTGATTTGTCTTGAGAGTGGGAGTGTGTCCCACTCTCAAGACAAATCAAGTCACACCATGATTTACATCCAAAATATTCATTTGGTCCTTGGCATTTGCCTAAAACAGACAAGTAAATATTTTAAGATTACATTTAATATGTGCATAGAATAAGGTGCGCTCGAATAATTGCTCGCAATCGCTAATCTGAAATTTATAAAAAGGTTGTCGGTGGCTGATATCGATACTGGCAATAGTAATATCTTCAAAAATAGTTAATGGTTTTTTTAATTTATTGAAACTTTGTGGAGAATAGGAAATCATAAAAATATAAAATCCATGTCAAAACATCCTGTAAAAAAACAAGTTTCGCAGCTCAATTATTCTACCGTAAATAGTTGTGAGATCCATGTAATACCAAGTCGGTTAATTTATTTAGTCCCTACGTAAGGAACCTTCTGTCTTAAGTTATTACGTAAGTTATTATCATATCAATATTAAAAATCTTTTACGTTTTAAATAAAAAGATCGACTTGGCCATCGCTTGAAAACGCAATGTATCTTACAACTTACACATAATTATATTAGATTATTTAGTCCGTGTCCAAAACGAATGTATACTTTTCCAAGCGGCTCATCGGATGACAACATGGCGTAAATTTCTCAATAAACCAGGCAGCGCCCGAGAGATACACCGTGCTCAGATATATTTTACGAAATACAATTAACACACTGAAAGTACATACTAACCACAGTTTTCCTTAGCGATGCACTCTCCATGTTTATTTCTGACAAAACCAGGGTAGCACCGACATCCACTAGTACAGGTTATATTGGCGTTTTGTAAATTGTCGTTGTCACATGTTTGCGGTTCACATGTCTTGGGATACGGATCAAAGTGTTCATTTCTACCGGAACAAACTTTCGCTGCAACAGAAAAAACAATCATAATTTAATGTAACGTAATGTGCATTATCTTTACATTGACCCTGTAATCCAGTTTTCTTTTATATCATGGAGGAAAAGTAATGACTGTTAAGCTTTGACTTTAGCTTTAAATCAAATTGAATATTGTTTTTAGAACAGTGATTTAACAACCGTATTATTTTTAAGCTGCCGTTATATGAAATATAAATATGACAAACCCCCTCCCTGGGTTTGATGGTTAAGATTTTTAAAGTTATTTTGCTATATTTAAGAATTCAGAGAGATATGCTGCTGCCGATCTCCTGGGGGCCTTCGCCGGATTCAGATGGCGCAGGACCGGTCGGATTGGCGCAGATTAGGGGAGGCCTATGTCCAGCAGAAGATGTTGACGGGCTGATGGATGGATGGATGGACTGTTTTTAAATGCAAATTAACTGATTTGTACTACAAAACAAAACACTTACAGCAATCTTCGTAAGGGACACAATTCTGACCGTAATAATTGTAGAAACCTTCCTTACAGCGACAACTCGGATAACAGTTAGGGTCTCCTTCTTTTGGCGGTGGCGGGCATGTTGCTTCTCCGTCTATATAGTGACGACCCGCGTGGCGGAGCGGTCACCATACCGGTTTGACACGCAGTGGATCCCGGGCCAGACAGAAATTTGAATGATGAGTTTAGGTTTCTGTTCTGGGTCTGGGTGTTTGTGTATTCGTCTTTGTGTGTCCATGGCACCCACGACACAGGAGAAAATCCTACTGTGGGGCTGTGAGTGTACAAAGCGTATATATAATATTTTAATATTTAATATTTATATATACCTGCTGATATTAAAGTAAAAAATTAGTATAGTGCTCGAGGACATTATGAAAACTATTAATCTTAACATCGTGGTAGCTGAACGTCATCTGACCGCTAACCAAAGTCTCTTCCGCATTTATACATTGGTGATGTTTATAATGCATTTATGATATGCATACATTCTAAACCAGAACATCAATGATATCTTCAAATTTAATGATATACGAGTTTTTTAATAGAATGTTTAGAATTTGATATTGTCATGCAATATCAAATTCTAAGCATTATATCAGTATCGTCAGTCGGCACTTCTATCGTCGGTCGGTTTATAACTTATCGAACACCACATTATGTTCCAGCCTAAAAAGAGGTTTAAAAGTTTTTTCTCCTATCATTTTTATTCATTCCTTAACCTATCGGTCATCTGATACAGTTATATTTGATTCAGTGTATTATTAATGTGATATATTATCATATAATGTGATATTTTATTTTCCATTGATCTCATAATTATTACTTAAAAATCATAAATTGTACTTATCGGTCTGTTATTTGTTATACATTTTAAGGATATTATTAAATGATTTAATACACGCTTGTTAAAAAAACGTGAAATTATTCAATTTTCTAGCAACTCTAAATCTTATCAATAAAGATGTTTAAGTATATAGCGACATTTAAGTGCTTTGTTTGTTAATTTGCTTGTGATTGAAATGTAATGTAATCGATCCGTATTCGAAACTATGAAGATATATCTACTCTATATTGAGAATAAATGTGACGATATCATATGTTAATTTGCTCGCACTTTAGCTTCAACACGTTCTGTTCTTATAATTATACATAGCCAGTCATTCCATCTATGTGACCACCAGTACTAATCTATTTTATCTATTTAATGAAGTAAAATAAATAAAATTCATTTTTTCACTTGGACGGTCTTTAATGTCACACTGAAACATACGAGTGTTAAGTTAGAAATGTGGACCGCAACGAAAAGGTCTATATAGTCTTATCTTAATTACTACAAATATATTAGCTTCAGAAACATGAATTTAGTGTCATTATTTAGGTAATATAGTAGTGAAAACAACAGCGAATTAAATAATATTTATATTCAAAAATACCGAAATGGTTAAAAATAACAAAAGAGTCAACTAATGATCAGAATGCTGGTACATACTTCGGTCAACGAATTAGCCTTGCTATTCAACGAAGTAATGTTGCCAGCATTCCATCCCAGGGACAGCAATTTGGACGCAGGTTTTTATATTTAATTTGGCAATTTGTTTTTTTTTTACATTTAAGTTATATTTTTTATACATTTTATTGTTAAAATAGTTGGTTAATATTTTGTTACTTTCAATTTAATAATAAAATTTAAATTAAAAAAAGGTAAATAAATAAATAAAAATGTTGCATGTCAGTCTCAGCTTAAGCAAGAGCCAGCAAGAAATATAAATCTGCTATGGTCGGAAAGAGAAGGTCATAGACCATAGATCTTTCACGACAAAACCATTGGCCGTGTACACCGACAAAGGTCCCTTTACTTATTAATTTTAATTTCAACATATGTAATACTCATCATATTCGTATACTAATTTTAAATAAAATAACAATAAATCTTTCTGAATAAAAGCACTGAATGCTTTAATATACCAATTATAATCATTTCCCATTTTCGAACGAAAACTTAACTAACTAACTACGTTGTGGTCGTGTTCGCTGTGATTATGATACAAAATAGTTTATTTCAAATAATATTCTTAAATACCAAATATGTGAGAAACAAACAAAAAAGATTGCGCTGTAAATTTAACTTGCTTATACACAATTCTCCCATCTTACACTTTATATTAGCTATCACCATCCTCACGGTCTTCTTATGAATCCGTCAAGCCGATTGTGCCGTAGAGCGCGCCAAAGATATGGACATACATACATACAATTTTATATGCACACGCTCAGAAAACAGTACCCTCCTTCTGACGCAGTCTAAAAGATGTACTAATCAGTCTGATTTTTCACGGATTCATATTGCTTATGCACAATAATAGATCAAAGCAGCAGCACCTAAGCAGATCAGTCATGAGATCAGCTAAGATTTAAAAATATCGTCCTTCGTTGCATTGAGACTCAGAATGTTTCACAGTATACATCATATTGTATAAACAAAACAGTTCTTATATGTCCCGACAATAGGCGTATTCCCGTGCGCCAAAAACAATGAAGAGATAGATGATCTCCAGCTCCATCTCGAGGAAGAGACCTCAAAATTGGTCTAACTCCAGTCAGACTTAAGTATTCATCACAACATACAAAGGAAAATAGAAGTTCGGCATAGAACAGTATACGTGATGGATTTCACCTTTAAAATTCTCAGGGAATTACGTTCTGTTGGATGTAAAATAGGAGTTGAAACTTTCTAAATAACGATCCCAATTTTGTATTTAAAACTGCGAAATATTAAATATAGAAGTCGACTAAAAATAAAATGTATAGCCGTCGGATATTTCCTAATAGAATAAAATTGAGGATTAACATTTCTGTTTGTCTTTCTGTGGCATCAACATTTTGTCGGTCCCCATCACGGATGCTAGGCGCGATGACAATTTGTAAACACCTCCAATAGGGTAGGCCTGTCTCTGGCAGTGGACCTTGAAAGTCTGGATGGATTTGATACTTTGCATGGACAATGTCACGGGTATACAAAAATATTTTTGGAGATTGGGCCGTCGCTGAATGATTCGCTACCTGACGGCGTGTTGAACTGCAAATATTTAGCATTAAAGGTACAAGGAACACAGGAAGATACAAAAACTCTAGGATTTCTTAAACGTTACGACAAGTTTGTACTTGTTGTGCAAGTGTTTTTTGTGTTTCGAAAATGCCGAAGTATAAAACATACAAGTCGAAGTACAAAAAATACAGTCGAATTGAGAACCTCCTCCTTTTTAAAGCCGGTTAATAAATATAGATTGTCTCGGCTTGATAAATACACCCATGGGGGATCTTATAAGGGTTATTATATTTATTTTGTCGTGCACTGATCATGTATTTTCTTTCTAAATATATCATATTTATTTATTTATTCACGTAAAAGTTTTCATTTACAACATATAATTGGGTGTAAACATAAACTCCTTCGAGTATT